>APFE031226848.1:0-33423 GCA_000404065.3 Pinus taeda
GTGGTTTTTTTTGAATAACACTAATTAACCAACCTAATTTTATACCTAGCAACTAATTTTATAACTAGCAACAAAAGATAATTATCTTAACTATTGATTTATCCACTAAATTATAATGAATTTTCCCACAAATTTATTTTTTCCACTAAATTATAATGAATTTTCCCACAAATCTATTTTTAAAATCTTACTATAGTAGGTGCCGTGTTTTCTTATTAGGTTAAGGCCCGTGAATATGATCGACAACATTCAAAAAGTCGGCAAAAGTTCAAAGAACGTTAAGTACAAATAAATCATTAAATTTTTACTTTGCGTGTCTTTTGCTCGAAGTTCATTGTCCATATGACTTTTTTTAAAGCAAAATCATGTGATTTATATAAAATTGGGACATGGTACATATGATTTTTTTAAAGCAAAATCATGTGAATTATATAAAACTAGGATGAATTGTTTATATAGATTTTTTTTACATTTAAGCGATTTTATTCGGTCTATATGATTTTTTTTATTATTAAAATTAATTAATGATCGGTAGATTCAATATTCTAGAAATAATAATTAATTAAAATGGTGATAAGTTTGTTTCATTGTTTATATGGTTTTTTTATTATAAAAAAGTAATTAATAATGTGGATAACATTATAGAAATGAATAACTAATTAAAATGATGTTGATGAGTTTATAAATGATAAAAGGTTAAATTGTAATTGAGATAAATATTTGGTTTTATATATGCAATTAAGGTTTAATGGTAGTAATGTTATTAAAAAATATAGAATTTAATAAGATTGAAATTATTTTTTATTTTGGTGCAAGATTTAAAATGTTTTTAATTGGTTAAAAATTCTTCTTCCTTAATTGTGAAGGAAGAAGAAAGGTAATAGATGATATGAAAGTGATTGAGTTAGACTACATTTTATATAGCAATTAGTCATTATTGATAGTTATTTTGATAGTTGACAATTTAATGATGGTGATGTTCTCAATATTAACTCACATTTAAGTAATGACAATAGTGATAGGCTTAATCACATTAAAAAAAAAGAGTTCAATTTAATTTTGCAAAGAAGTTAATTTTTATCTAATAAGATAAACCTCTCACATATTTTTAATATAAAATATTGATTTTATGATATTTTATTAAATTATTTATATATTTAAATATAAAATAAAAAAATTCCATTTGTATTATTTTTTTCTTCTTTAATATTAAAAAATTGGCCCCACAGCATACTAATAAATATGGTAAATATATCAAATTTTGATTTATTAATTTATTTATTTTTAAGAAGAATTTACGTCAAACAAAAATTAAATTTATTTATTTATTAACTTATTCCATAAATTGAAATTATGAATAAAGCTTATTTAGATGAAAACTATAAAATGAAAGAGGTAGGATTTTGAAACTTCAACAACATTGGTGTAAGTGTATGGATTAGGAAGGAAAATGGAGTTTAGGGTTTCATATGGGGACTGCATCAGGAGTGATGAAGGCTTGCAGGCATTTTTGTACAAATGGCAATCGATGGTAGGGATGGGCCAACACATAGCCCCTACATACCAACATTGAGATTCTCTTTAGAAACGACGTCGGTTGGAAACATAGAAGGATAACCCACATGGTTTCAAGGCAAGGGTTTTTACTAGTTTACATTTTTCTCATCGTAGTTACCCTCAGTAGCACACACCCTTACTAGGAGATCAACAACAGGGGCGGTTACAATTTTCACTTTCTCCTTCTGACAATAGAGATGGTCAACCTGAGGGATTGTGTCGACATGGAGCCCGAGCCGGAAGACATCCTATCTGTTTGGGGCTTGGAGCTCGCTTAGCAAAATATAGCCATGGTGTTTCTTCTAGCTAAATCCCCAGATAGCAAAATGGGAGTCACGATGCTAGATTGGAACTCTGAGGTTGGTTTAGGGTTTCTAGATGAAGGAAAACACTGTTCTTCTAAGGCAGTCTGTTGCGTTTCTAACATCGATCTACTGGAAGGTCAGGTGACGAAAACAAAAGTTGTGGATTAGGCTGTAGGGGTGTCATCGGAGATACTGGGAAGTTCAAAAAACCCCTCGGTGTTTCTAGATTTTGGCATTTTCTTAGGAGGGTTGGAAGACAATCAAAAGCAATGGCCTCAGGGGGAACGAGGGACTAAAGTCTTGTCTTTTTAAGGATTTTCTGCCAAATGATCTGGGAATGGGTCAAAGATTGAACAGAGCCCATGCATGTAAATTACCAGTGAGTCAGAAGGAAATCGAGACTCTCAAACCCTTTCTGATTCTCAGCTAGGAAGCTGCAATGGGAGAGGGTTATCTTCAAGAGAATCAAGCTTTGAAGGAAGGAGAAATACTAAATTTAACCGTGAACAGTGTGAAGGAACAAGCATGTGGTCCCTCAACAAATTTCCAGGGCTACAAGAATGAAGGTGTTTTGGGGTTTGGCTCTTTGGATGTGGGGGAACGGCTACAAAATATCAGTCCAGAAGTGGAGGGGCAGAATATATATCTTGGGGAATTTTTCACTCAGAATGTATCGACGGAGGAGTGGTTAGGGCTGCTTCCTGAGGAAGAGAACCATGTACGAGAGGGGAAATCAAATGCATTATCAACTGAGAATGTCCAGAGTATCGACTTGAAGAGAAAGAAGGGGAAACTAATAAGGAAAAAAGTGGAATGCCCAAATCTGGTTCTCGGGGTCGATATCTAGATCGATAAGGCTATGGAAGCCTTAGAACTAATTTTGGTTGGAAGAGAAAGGGGAAGATACTTCTCAACAAAGTACATATTAGAATGGATTGTCGAGGCATGGTTTGGGGCTCTCGATAATCAGGTAGAAGTGATCACATTCGCAAGGGGATGGTTCATGGTTAGATTCAACAAGGGCGAGACTTTGGAATGGGTGTTGGAATGCAACTGGTGCTTTGGGATAACGCCAATCTTATTCAAGAAATTGACACCCCTCTTTGATGCTTAGAGAGAAAAATTATAACATATACATGTATGGGTTTGGCATTCGACTTTGCCCCCACAGCTTAGGACAGAGGACGTCTTAAACCCATAGGTAACAAATTGGGATTCTTCCTGGAGTTTGACATGTCATTTTTGGAGACAAAGAATAGGAGTATGGCCCAAATTTTGGTAAGGATGGACCCAAGGGAGGGTCTAGCTAAAAAAATCTAGCCTCAGCTTTAAGGGTATACTTACTCTTAGATTATCGATTACGAGCAGTTTCCCTTCAGATTCCATCGATGCCATATACATTGACATCTAGTGTGTGACTACCACTGGGATTCAGAAGGAGAAGAAGGCAAAGGGGCGAGTCATGAATAGATGGTCAGACACATGCCGAAGAGGAGGCCAATGCACAAACATAGGAGATAGGGGATCAACATGATGGGGTTCTGGTATCGATGGAGGTACAAGAGGAACAAAATGTGAGGCCAAGGATACAAATTTTTCCAGAGCATGAACAACGTCGGGAGGCTCAGGATGAGGTTGAATCCATCGATCCAACACCCTATTCGGTGGGTACTTGTTCTCATCCCCTATCCTCTTTAACTACTTCTCTGCAAACTTTGTCAAATGTTCTTCTAAGCCTGGTCCCTCCGAGCCTTTTATGACTGAAGCTCCAATTATCAGTAGTATGTCTTTCACCTTGGATAGTATAATTACCTCTATTCTGGCTCTAAATTTATCTAAGTCCTCTTTGTATGGCCCTGATCTTTCTTCACTCCCTTTGGGTTCCTCAAAGAAACCTCACTATAAACTGCATCCTCGGGAAAAGAGGGACCTTCCTTTATAGTCTGTAGGAGGGTCGGGGGATATCCAAGAGTCCTCATTGCCTCAAAAGACATGAGGTAGGAAGTCAAATTGATCTAAGGCTTAGTTAAAAGAAAAACTAGATATTTCTGACGGAAAACAATTGTCCCTCAAAGGGGTGCTTAGAGTAGCACAGTACCCTGCGGTGGTTACCAAATAATTAATTTGTCTTTCATATTTTGAGGGTTCGCTAGCACCCGAAAGAAGCTAGATATAAAATTTCTATTTCAAAATTATTGTCCTTATGTTATTATGCTTCAAGAAACTCTTGGGGCAGGCGAGAACGTGTTGAATTCCCTTAGTAAAATGATGTCATGCTGGTCATTTGTGAGTGTTGATGCAAAAGGAAGATCTGGGGGCTTGGCCTTGGGATTAAGAGATAGTAGTATGAAGTTGTTAAATTCCTTGGCATCAGATTTGGTTTTGGGGGATAAGATTTATTCTTCAGAGCTATGCTCAGAACTAACCCTCATCAACATTTGCAGGTTGTGTGAGGCTAGGGCATATTTTTGGAACAACTTGCTTTCTAAATACTTCATGAAAAACCCCAATCTGGTGGTGGGGGGGATTTCAACTTTTCGCTAGGAATTTCTGGGACTTAGGGTAATTTGGCCCAAGCCAATCCTCTGGCTGACTTCTTTTTGAACAAAATCTGGATGGGAAATCTTATTGATGTAAATCTGATAAAATCTAGACCTACCTTGAGAAACAGACATGCGGGGGAAGCCATGGGGGTGAAGAGATTGGATTGTTTCCTATTGAAAGAGGACCTAGTTAATCAAATCCCCTTTTTCAGGTAGTGGGTTGGATCATGAGGGGAATCAGACCACCTCCCCATCCTTCTAGAGCTGAAAGGGACTAGTAGGAATCCTGGTTCACCCTTTAAATTTAACCCTGCTTGGATCAAAGAGATTAGTTACAATAGTTTAGTCAAAACCGCCTGGAGGCCTCTAAAGCATAACCAGGATTCATCTTTAGTTCAGTTTTTTGTGGAAAACCTTAAAAGAATGAAACAGTAAACTATAAATTGGGCTAAAGAAAAAAAGATAAGGGATGAAGTTGAATTAAATCGTATTGGTGAAGAATTGAAATCCATGGAAAGTCCAGAAGGGGATGGGTATGAGACTAAGGAGAATAAATGATTAAATAGTTGGAATCCGGAAGAAGAAAGATTCTTAATGATATTGAAGAACAATGGAGGCTCAAAAGGAGAGAAATTTGGTTTGCAGCTGGGGATGGGAACTCAATTTTTTTTTCAAAATTATGCAAAGGGAAGGAAAAATATAAACATAATCTGGGAAAATAACAGTCAGATGGGGGAATAGAAAAATATTTTGATGAGCTCGCATCTCTCGGAAGAGATTACTTCAAAGACTTGTTTAGAGCCCTAGAAGAAGCTTCAAGTGTAGAAGTCATCCGGTTGGCTCATATTTTTCCTAGATGCGTGGAAGAGGAAGAAAATGAGATGCTTATGGCTCCTGTCTCAAAATGTGAAGTTGAAGGGGTAATTAAATCTATGTAGAAAGACAAAGTCCAGGGCCATATGGCTGGACGATGGAATTCTTCCAACATTTCTTTGTGCTAATTGGGGAAGAGCTTACTGGGGTGGTGGAGTAATTCAAGCTCAGAGGTTATGTTTATGAACATTTCAAATCTACCTTTCTGGATTTAATCCCTAAAACTGATGTCCCTTCAACCTTTGAAGATTGCATGCCTATCTCTCTTTGTAATTGTATCTATAAAATCATTGCCAAAATCATTGTTATTCACCTGAAACCAATTCTCTCTAGAAATATTTCGAAGTAACAATTTTGGTTTCTTGATTGGCAGATAGATCCATGAAGTCATAGGGGTATATCAGTAATCAATGCATAGTATCAAAAGGAGCAAAAGAAAAGGTCTGATAGTTAAAATTGATCTCACAAAGGCATATGACAAAATTAGTTGGTTATATTTGCATCTTTTGCTAACACATCTGGGTTTTGGTACTGACTTCATCAACTGGGTCATGGGTTGTATTTCTAATGCGAGCTTTGTTGTTTTTATTAATGGTGCAAAATTCCCTTTTTAGCATAGGCAAAGAGGGCTTAGAAAGGGGTTCCCTCTGTCCCCTATACTCTTTTTACTCATGGCAAAAGGGCTAAGCCAACTGATTCTTGCCGCTAAATGAAGACGAGCATTAAAAGGAATCGAAATAGAAATAAATTTGTTTATCACCCACGTATTGTTTGTTGATTACATCCTTCTGTTCAGTGATGGATCTAGGGGTGATATTCAATGCTTGAAACTCTCCCATGATTTGTTTCTCAAAGCTACTAGGATGTGTATTAATGCTCAGAAATCCTCAATAGTTCATGAAGGCTTTTCCGAGGTGAATGAGGTAAACAAGATCCTCATGATACTCCCCTTCAAAGAAAATCCTATGATGGATGGCTTTAAATATCTAGGGTTCCATATCAAGCTAGATACCTACAGGAAACATGACTGGAATTGGTTGTTGGAAAAAGTTGAGAATCGTATTAAACATGGGAGTTTTAAGTGGCTTTAGAGAGCTAGTAGACTGGTTTTAATCAAATCGGTTCTTATTGCTATTCCAGTCTATTGGATCACTCTCACCTGGGTTCCAAAAAGCATCCTTTCCCAAATTAGGAAATTGTGTGGTCACTTTCTACGGGATGGTTCGAAGGAGGATGCAATACTTCCTTAGGTAGTCTAGGACAAAATAGCTTGCCCAAAGGTTTCGGGAGGTTAGGGTATAAAGGATCTCCCATATTTTGCAACATCTCTGACATAAAAATCTAGGTGGCGACTATTATCAATGGATAATCTGTGGACAGTAGTGGTGAAAAGGAAATATATTGATCTAGTCCCTATTGATGAATGGATGTGTAGGATAAATAGAAAACCCGTAAACTCATCAGTAATTTGGAAGGAAACTTTAGGCTCTTTCGGTATCATGGAAGATGGACTTGCTTGGCACGTTGGGAACGAAGAAGAGTTTAGAATAGGAATTGATCCATGGGTGTGATGCAATGATGGTTTTGTTCTTTCTAGGGACATAATGGATTTTCTTAAAACCTAAGGTATTATGTTCCTGAATCAGATTGTGAAATTTGAACTATCAAAGAATTGGTATCAGGGATGGAATGCTGCTAAGGATCTCCACTTAGAGCCATAATGGGGAGATAAGTGCCAAAACTATATTAGAGAATTGCAGCACATAAATGTCAGGATAAGTGATCGTCTAGATGAATGTTGGGTACACAGTTATTTAGGTCAGTATTCCCCAAATTACAAATATAATTTTCTAATGGTTACAAGAGTGTGAGGAGTGCAAACCACTGTGGAAATTGGAATGCCCAACAAAGTCAAGACTTTTTTTTCTGGTGCATCCTTAAGAATAAAGTGGCCACATGGGATAAACTGTAGAAGTGAAACAAACATGGACCTGGTTGGTGCATTTTATGCAAAAATTCAGAAGAATCGGTTAGCCATTAATTCTTAAGTTATCCTTTCATCATCAAAATTTGGGATACCACTTTGAGTCTACTGAGGATAAGATTAACTTGGAATGGGAAAGTATTTTAGAAACCTGGAAAAACTGGTGGAATTCAGTACCACATGAAAAGCTGAGAAACATCCCTTTGATCATCACTTGGGGTATATGGCTAGTAAGGAACAAAGGCATTTTTTAGGATCTCTTAACATCACCCTCTCTGATTGTGGCAGAGTGTGCCTCTATATTTGCTTTAATCCCCTTGTCTTCTCCAAATCAGACCACTAAGATCATTAAAGAATAACATATCAGTTCAGATATACCACGGAAATATTTTGATGGCACCTCTATTGCACAGAACAAATGTGGTTTGGGGTTGGTTATTCACATTAATGAACACAAAATTTTCAAAGCTTTAGTTGGCCTTAGCTCGGGAACAAACAAATTTGTAAAACTCCAATCCTTGAAATACTTATTGTGTTGGCTTCAACATTTGGGGATTAAATCAGTCCAAATATTTGATGCCTCAATAAATGTTATAAATTGGTTTAATGAAGTGTAGAGATGTCAAAATCATATTTTGATTCCACTCATAGAAGAAATTTTACAATTAAAAATGGGTTCTGATTGTATATATGTTTTCCACATATATAGGGAGTGGAACACAGAGGCATACCTCTTTTCTAAGGAAGGTTCGCAATAGGTTTTGGGCAACTAGCGTATAAGATAAATCGAGGAGGGAAGGATTCGTGTGTCGGATCAACAACCATACAACTAATGACCTATTTTGTTTGACATTTACTCTTTTACTATATTATTATGTTTTTATCATATCGATTGGTTTTTGACAATTTATTGATACCTCAGACATATTATTCATATAAGGTTTTACTGGATACAATTGTTTTTTAACAAAAAGTTTTTGTAAGGGTCATTTTCTCCAATAATGGGGAGGCCCATACATGGACATAGTTTTCCTTTTGTGTATGGACCTGGGTAGTTTTACTGTTTCTCTACTTAGTTCCGTTGTGTTTTTTTCTACTTCATGGTGGATTCATATTTTACATAATGCTTAATTGCATCTACAGATGTAACTTTTTATTGTCTTAATAAAACGTTTGATTTTTACCTGGGAAAAAATAAAAGAAAAAGATTTGTAGTATTAAAACTAATATTTATTTATTCTATTTAAAAAATGAAAATAAAAGAATTGCTCCAATATTAATCACTAAGAGACAGTTAGATATGATCAAATCTATCAAGTCTCAATTAATTAATTTGTTTCATTTATTATTAATAATAATTTAATTCATTATGGGGAGGCAGGAGCTGGAGGGGTTATTTTTCACCTCATTGAAGAAAGAGAGATCCAATATGCTTGGGGACTAGGGATTTCTACAAATAATCAGGCTAAGTATCTAGTGTTATGGTAGGGTTTGGAATTGGCTTACTCCAAAGGTTTTCGCCAAGTGGTAGCCTTCATATATTCTAAGATTGTGATCCAATAGATTATTAAATGTTGAGGAAATGATGAACATATCCTTCCCTCTATTATGCTTCGAATCAAGTTAATAGTGGACAAATTTGACTTGATTGAATTCTATCATATAAAGAGGAATCTTAATGTGGGGTTTGACTCCTTCTCTAACCAAGGGGTGTAGTTAGAACAAGAAGCAATAAGGATCGATGGCAGAGATATAAAGACAAAGGCAATCCCTTGATGATTCGAAACCATTTGAAAATGACCTTTTTACCAAGGAGAATCAATCATAGGATAAGGATTCGACCCATAACATTTAATTTGGCCTCGCATTATAATGGAACCTTATTAAATGTGAGATCATGGTGGCTTTTGGTCGATTTGGAGAGTTGTGCCCTTATGGCCACTTGGATTGTGAATGTCATGTTGAGATGGGCACCAAACAGTTGGAGCATGGATGATTTTATTTATGGAGTAGTTTGAATGTGTGAAATTTCATTCTCTACAATTGAATTTCAATTCAATTTACATTGCATTGAAATTCACTGTGTCTGTAATCCTTGTATAATGGTTATTGCACATTCAGTATCAGTGATTAGAGTAGGCATTAATGGTGCATGTTGTGGGAATGATGCAAGGAGGAAGGGTTCGAAAATATTTATGGATTGTTGGAGTGAGTTTGGAAGTAGTTAGATTGCAATAAGAACTTCAATTTGTCATATTTGTCGTCAATTATGGTGCAAACTCAAAGCTATGGAACAAAATTTAGGGGATGCAGAGGAGGAACTTGGCTTATCACTTGCCAGGATGGTAGGGGCTCTAGAGTTCATAATTACTTTAATATCTTGCCATGCTGAGATGATAATGTAAGAATCCATGGCACATAATGAATTACTTTCCCAATGTATGGGCCTGCTGGAGCTAAAGTTGGATCGCCTTCAGCTGACGAGTGAAATGCTTGAGTTTTGGGTTGAAAATATGGTGAGGGTTGAAGAAGTAAATGATGTTGAGGCACACAACCAAGCAAACGACGATGACCTGGAGAAACTCAATCTCATAAAACATATGGAGGAGGGAAACATTGATGTTGCAGATGATCAAGAAGTTATCCTAGATCAACTTGAAGTGGAAGCAACTGGAGTCTAGGTCGCTCCTATCATGGAGGAACTATAGTTCATTAAGTATTTAGTTTTTTGATATGTTATGTAGATATGCAATCTTTATTGGTGTTTTTTTGGAGAATTTATGGAAGTAATCAATCTAGACTAGTAATTTGTGACTTAGGGGTAAATTATGTCAATTTATTAGGAGTTTTTGGATAGAGGTAGCAGATTTCCTAAAATATGTTGTACAAGGTCCTTGTCTTCAAAACAATTTTTTTAATGCAATGAATACTCATTTCTTAAAAAAAAATTATTTAATTCTGATTAAGGTAAATTATTTTTTGTTATATTTATTAAAGTTACTAAAAATACCATAATTCAACTAGTCAACTTTATATTAAATGTGGTTAGCTTACTCTATAAAGTATAGTTATTTACCTAAATTTTGAATTCAATTTTGGTCACTTAATTTTTAATATCGGCATGTTATATATTTATGGGATATGTCCTTTGAATCAACGAACTTAATTCTTTTTCTAGCCTTTTGCAATTTATTCAATTTCATATTCTTATTCCCTTAATATTAAATTTGGTTCTTCAATCCATTTTAGATCACATTTTTAGGTTTTTAATTCTCCTGAAAAATTCTTTATGAAGAAAGTGGGAGCACACAACTCTTGAGTCCCAAGTGTTTTCCAAGTTCTCTTCTAATTTAATATCAGCTCAAGATCAAAGAAATTTCCATTATTTTCAACTACCAATGTTTTATGTGTAAACATATCTACCAACTTAATGAGAACGTTATTGATTTATCATGTACATTTAGTGGTGTACCATTATTTTGAAAAGTGGTGTTACTAGTAACACTCTTATTTGGATGGGGTGATTTTTTGACATTTTAAATCTTCTTATCTATAAAATATTGACACTTTTTACAATATGGTAGTTACTATTTTTAAGATAATTTTTTTTCATATAATTATGTATTATTAATTAATGTAGGGTGCCATATTTTTTAGATATAGCATAAACTATCTTTTATTTTTGTAAATTAAAAATCTTTTATTACTTTAAAGAGTCATATTACGTCATTGACAACTGAACAGCTAGAGGGAGGAAAACCTCTCAATCTCTGTGATCAAAATTCCATAAAACTAGGCCACTACATACAGACTGAGGTTTCATACTCTTTGCATAGACAACCAAGACATAATCAACATGACATGACACAAAAGAAGCCTCTAGCTAGGCTAAGAGCCCCAACCTTAGGCTATACTTTTTCGTCCCCCAAAGAACCATAGAAGATTTATAGAATGTTGAATCAAGAGTATCCATAGTCCACACAAAATGGACACTGAAACCATGCACCAGGAGATGACCTCCCTTGCCCCAATCTTTGAGCTAGTCGATACCTTCCGACCAATACCAAAACACTAAACCTCGCGGTCGTGACCTTTCTACGTTGTCATTATCATGGAATGAGGGAAATACCACAAAAATCAACATCGTCATCCAAGAAGATCCATAGGAATCACAACACCCTTTGTCCCTACTACTCATTCTTAGAGGAGGAGATGATGGCCAGGTCCCGAGCACTGGAGCCCAAGGGATCAATTTGTTCCCCCTCGTCTAGAGTCACAAGGATTGTGACTTTCCATATGCATCAAGAAGGTAGCTATGTTTTCCACATGGAACCTTAGGTTCTGCACCATCCTTTTCACATCTTTAATAGAGGTGAAAATGTTGTATTTTTCAACTTATCTGTCCCTTAACACTAACCTCAAAAGTGTCTTCATTTTCCAGTGAAACATTATTGAATACAGGTACTGCTTTTTCCTTCCTCTCATATTATTAGGGTTAGGAATCCATTTGTACATGTCCTCCAATAAATTTTGAGGCTGAGAGGGAATTCCCCTTTCCCTATCTTTGATTTCTAGCTCATGCAACTCGTGGCAGGTCTCTGAAGGAATGACATTAAAATAGGCTACCACTGAGTCATGGGCAAACAACTTGGCCCTGTGTTGCACTAGTTTGCCTCTTGCTCCTCCACCCTTCCTTCTTCTCCCTCTCTTCCTCAGCGGCATTGTCAGACCACAAGAGGGTTCCTATGCTTCTTTATATAGATTACTTCTACCTGTAAATGGGAAAAGCCACTGAAATAACTTGACCCTATCCAAACTCGGGAACCACCAGAGAACATCATCACAAAAACACCACCCACAGTTAGTAATCTCTGACGAAAGACTCACCAACCAAGGAGATGGAAGCTCCGTTTTAGTCAGAGACTCAGATCCCTTAAATAATGAGCACCCTAAATAAAACCCTAGAATCCAGACACTACAATACCTAATAGCACAGGGAGAAATAACTTGACTCTTCCTCCAACACGCAACAAAACTTATTCGTCAAGACCCCTCAACCACACCCAAACTCAAAATATTCAATTCAATTATATCAAATAGACTTAGATTCCTAGAACGCAACCCCAACGAGGCTACATGATCCATAGAGACCCCAACCTTCAAAAAACACGAGTCATCCATTAAACGAGGCCAAAGACCCAATTAACTTAAACCTATATAAGACTCAAACAAATCCAAGAGAAAACATGACCAAAAGAAATCCATAGAGTTTATCAATTCCAGAAGCATGTAAGAAAACCCCACAAGAGTTCGTCGACTCCTCATCTAGACACAATTGAGCTCACAGAATACTAACCAGTTACTAAAAATTGAAAATTGGGGACTTCAGAGCTTCTCTTTGAGATAATAAATTACTCACTTCAAGGTCTGAGGAATCCCATAACCATAGAAGTCGGGGATTCTCCACCCTCACCAAATAGTTTCCACCAATGACTACCACTTCATTCCTGAATCAAAAGCACAAAAAAACCTTGACTCCATAAATCTTGAGCCAACTAGAGGGTTGCATGCTCCTACATGCAAAGTGCCAAGTACATACACCCTCCACAAATGCTTTGTTATTACATCAAGGGTGGTGGGCACGAAGACCCAAGCCCATTGTCGCCCATCATAACACCCCATCAAGGAGGTATAGCGTATAATATCATTTTAACACTTCTTTATAGTTATTTCAACATAACCAATAGTAGTCACTTAAATGCATGTTTTTTTGACATTTTAAATTCCATTATCTATAAAATATGGACATTTTTTCCAAATATGGTAGTTACTATTTTGAAGTTAATATTTTTCATAGAATTATGTATCATTAATTAAGGTAGGGTGCCATATTTTTTTAGTATAGTGTAAAATATCATTTTTAAAAATTATTTATCTTTACTTCAACCCACAACCAATAATAATGGATTCCACTAGTTCTAACATTTACCAAAAAAATTTACACTTCAAAGAGATATATAATAAAAAGTAAATAAATTCAAGCATTTTGAAAAAAAATTGTTTAGGAATTTTACTGGGATGATTGAAAAAGAAAAGGTTTTTTATTTTTTATTTGTTTATATTTCATATTTTTTTTTTTGTGTGTAAGCTTGGTAGGACTACATCATGTCCAACTTCTCACCCCAATTAGGGGATAACACAAGATTTGAACCAAACTTCCGGTTCAGTGAGACTTTATTTTTTCATATTAAAAAAAAAATATTATTTATTTTTTTTTCTTTAAGTAATGAATTCACATAACAATTAAAGTAAAAATAACTAATAAAAAATTATTATAAAACAACAATAAATTAATACTTATTCTTATAATAAAATCATAAATTCAAAGGGGTGGTAGGAGGGGGAGGGGTACTCTATGGCTCTAAGGAGCACAAAGTGTTCAGTACTCATGAGGGTTTAGTTATATGATAAAAATACAAGAAGAGATATATGGTCTATACTAGGGGCTTTTGGTAGCCAAATAACATCAGGTGGACACACTTATGGTTATTGGAGATTTTCTCATAATCCTGCATCATTTGGTCAAAAAAACTCTCCCAAAGGAGAATTACATGGAAAACATCATGAAAAGAATAAAGAAAATTGTCGAAGATATACCACCCAAAGCATATTTTTATGTCCTAAGAGACTTCAACAGAGGAAACAGAAAAGTATGCTCATGAGGGGTGTTAATTGAAGATAGGTGAATTAAAGATTCATGGCCAAATTAGGCCTACTATAACTCCCTAATGGTGGATGAAGACAAACATATTCTATGAAAATAAACATATTTCATTCTAGGAAGGTCAGATTTTAAATGACAGGAACAAAACATTAATTCTATAATTCCCTAATGGTGGATGAAGTCTATTAAATAATTCCCTAGTAGTGTTATGTGTTGTAAATTTTGTGTTTTTGTTGGGGAATGTTTGTAAGGTATTCACCTATAAAACCCCTTCTTTTGTTGCTCAGATATATTCTCCTTGGGAAAATTATGTATTTTTATTGAAAAGGAAAAATAATTGGAAAATTTTGATGAATTAGATTTGTAATGTCTGATGTATTTGTTGCAAACCAAACATGGAATTATATAATACAAATACTATTTCCAATCTCAAAGTCAAAACATTACAAGTGTAACTTATCAACAATTTTCAAAATTGAGTTTTTTTCAAACAACTTAAAGTTAATCAACAACATCATATATGCCAACTTCATCATCCTCAAGAGCCTCATCATCATTTTCTTCCATAGTATTTTATGCTTCCGTTTAGTCATTTTTCTCTTTTATTGGATCTTTAATGTTTGCAAGTCCCCCAACGTGTTTCTTTCTAAACAATCCATATAATGACAACCCAAATTCCTTTGACATTTTTGCCACACGTGATTCACTAAAATCTCATTTCCTCAAGCCAACCCTTACATTTCATTTGGAAGAACTTTAATAACATTAATTCTTTTCCAAAAAAATTCCATTGTAGTGGATCATCTTCAATGGCTTTGTAGTTTCTTCCTTTTTGTAGGTAGCATGCTAATGTTGTACCTCACGCCAAAATAAAAAATAAAAAATTTAATTAGTGTAAGCATATGGAAATTAAAAAACAAAAAATATTGAAGTTTGATTTCATATCATAAATCTTACCCAAACTTGAGAACAAATCCAAAACCCAATCTCCTTCACTTAAAATTGTATCTATAAGATAATTAATTAATGCTTGTGGCTTACGATAAATGTTATTGTGATTTTAATGATCTCTCCACATATTTTTCTTCATATGCTAGTTTTCTTTTACCACAACATTATAAACTAATAATTGAATAGGTTTCCCTCCATCTTTTCCATTCATAATAATAGAATTATAAGTATTATTTTTTGTCCAACATGCAACATGTATGCTCTATATATCACTTGCAAATACATCACTACTGGAACAACTAAAATTTGATTTTTGCTTATAACACAAAATAGTAGAAACTCAATTAAACTTGTACATAAATAAAAAAATTTAATCACTAAACACATAATTTAAATGTCTTACCAAAAAAGTTGTTTCTCGGAGTTTGTTTTTCCCTTAAAGCTTGATAGTACTAATCATAATTGTGTGTTTGAATGAAAAATTATAAATCTCAAAAGTGGTTATGTTGTGACTTCAACACATATTGTAACCACTTTATTGAAAGCTTAGTAAATATAAAGCTAATTATCAATATCCAATTTTTTGGATATTGAAATTATGAGGGACATCTACAATAATTTGGGAGTAATTTTTTTAGGAGCAATATTTGCAATATTTTCATAATCACCTAATATTACTTGATACTAGACAATGTCAAAGCCTTTCCAAATGTAGTGATCAAGAGTATCATCAAGTTCGGAATTTTGAAGATGTTGCTTTCTCTATCTTTCAAACTTAGATTTTTGAAAAATAAAATTGAAAGTCCTTGGTACTCCATCTATATTCCTCTTCAACATATTTAATGAAATATGAAAATATTTTTGTTAATAATAAAATATAAAAAGTTTACAAATAAATATAATTAATCAACATACATTTTTTAATGCAACAAAAAATTATTTCAGTGTTATTTTAGAGCTTAGATCTTGACAATTGTGTGTAACATCATACCAACTCTCTTCATTCAACATTTTAATCATTTTCTCTTATATTCTCATATAAACTTTTTGACTAAATAAATATAATAAAGAATGTTATGTGTGTGTGTGTGTGTGTTAATTAAGTATAGATTGTGTGGTTGGATGAAATAATTGTTATCCTCCCCACTTGGGTTCAAGTCTAGTAAATTGGCATGTTTACGCTCTGGAATAGAGTAACTATGTTGTGCTCTTAAGTGAGTTTATACTGAGGGTAGGCCTCATACCAACAACCTCTCTCTTGCCTTCAAGTTGAGAGGGAGACCAAATTTCTTCGTCGGGAAGTACACAACGCATATATATATATTATATATATATAATATATATATATAAAACTTGCATCAACAATATATTAAAAAATAAAAATGAATTTTTTAATTGTAACATAAATAAAAATAACTCAAAAAACTTACCTTTGAAATTCACTAATAATTTTTTTGTTGGCAGTTCACCCATCCTTACATGTGATAATATTGTTTTTACAAGTCTTTCATCTTTCACTCCTTGCATTGTTCTCTGAGGTATGATAGTCATCTCTTCTAAAAGACTCTTGATATCAAGAAATATTCTATTGGTGTTACATATTAAGTTTATACCTTTTAAATTTATGATGTTTTAGAACAATAGTCACCTACATGTTAAAGATTTCATCTATCAAATCCCATGTCTTCCAACTCCTAAATCCCAATTGAAATAAGCTATCCACAATTATGAGTGCATCACTTACTTTGCAAGTTTGTCCTTTAACATTTTCCTTATCAATTGGGAAGTCTACTTTCATATAATATTGCTTCTGAAAGTTTGCATTAACCTTTGATCGACCCCCATCACATACTTCTTCAAATGCATCATGAATAAATCTAACCCTTCCAATGAAACTCATAGGTGCCCTATACTCATTATCTTTGTTATGATATCATGTAAATAACTATGTTTTTACATTTGTTAAAGTAACATAAATGATACATTTCACTATTTCAAAAGGAGGGTTATTGAGATATTCCAACAACAATTCTCTTCTAGCTCAGCGGAATGGTTTTTTCCAATCCCATAATATTTAGAGTCAAACCATTTTGATCTATCATATGCATCCTTGCTAGAAACCTTTATTGGGTCAACAAGAATCATGTAGTCAACAACAAGTGCATATGTATTGTACCTAATCGATGTTTTCAAGTTATGAATATGCAGGTGGAGTGGCTTATAATTTGGTATTTATCTTTACCTTTTGTGTCTACAAAGTTTCTTCCATATTACTAAACTATATGGCCCCCATCAACCAAGTTGTTCTTCCTCAGTCGATTCCAAATGGAATTTTACGTTATGTTGATAATACCATCCTCTATATCAACACTCGGTGTTAGGAATTCCATGTTACCTTTAGAATTTTCAATATGATATTCAGAGCTAACCATGTTTTCTTCATCATAATCAGAAAAGATTAGATTTCCTCCTTTTATCATTTAAAGGAAATTCTTCTAGATCAACATCCTCGTCATAATTAACAAGAATGGAATCATCCTTCGACATAATTATTTTGTGTTTTTTATGATTATTCTTCTTTTGAACAAAAGTGGTAATCTCATTGTCACCAATGGAAACATTATCTTCATTGTGAGTTTCCACATGTTGAAATGTTAACTTTCTAATCTTATTAGATTGATGAATTTCATTTCCTCTTCCTTGATCCTGTGTAAATAATCTTATAGCTTCAACTCCCTTTGCTCTTCATTTCTTTTTCCTTACTTCTTATGCATTATCAGTATGAAAGGTGTTAATTACCTTCATGATATCTCTATGTATAACATATTATCCCCTTCCCTTCCTACACTAGACATGGAAAATTGAGAGTAGGTTTTGGCACACATCTTCTCTTATAATGCACATGTTGACTCTTTATTATTGTTTCCCTTTAAGATGGACTCAATTATGGCATTTGTTATGCATTGTATAAAAAAATTACCCACCCTCCCCCATGGCCAAGTCCTTTACACATATGGTTGCTCCTCCTTGCTCCTACAACTCCTCACGCTAGGAAAATCCTTGATTTTTTGTCTATTTTGGGGATGCTTCATGCTGCTGCATACATCCTTGGAATCATGCCCCTCAAACTCGTTCACTCACATCCTCTGCTAATACTTCCTCTATTAGAAACACCATTTCTAACAGCCTACATTTCGCACAATATTCTATCAAGGATCTGGTATATTAGTTAACATGCCAAGGTAAATAGCTCCAGCATGTTGTTGCTATACCTACTATAGAAAGATGGAGAGCTCCCAGGCCTAGTAGAGGGTCAATATCTCAACCAACCACTAGAATGTTAACAAACCACTACAAGTGTGGGACAGAATAGATGTGGTTAAAAGGGAAATTGTAAGAGAGAGAGGTTGTCTCTCAGATATAGAAATAACTAATGAAATTGTTGATTAAGTCCCAACTGTTGGTCACATCAAAGGGAGGCTTAACCAATATATGCACTTGACATATATTGGCACCTCAAGATGTTGTTTGGATGTGTATTGGTGGATCGCAATGCATCCTGAGGTCAAATTATATTGATGTTTGATAACCTTTAGCTCATAGTGAAGGGTATGGATCACCGTCTGAAATGAATTGAGACACATCTTAGTATTTCACCTAACCTAGGATGCTCACCAAGTAGCAACAAAGAGCTAATAGTTGTGAAAGAATCCAACTCTCTGAGGACTGGATGATGGCATTAATACACTCTTTCAATGTTTTTCCTCATTTCTAGTTACAAATGCATATGAGGTTTTCGAAAGACACAAACCTCAAATTAGTGGTTTTGTAGTTTTTTATACCTAAGCATGCTTAATTTTTTGGACATTGAAACAACTCTGGTTCTTCAAATGGTCTAGTTTCCCTAGAAATATACTAGAGTAGATCAGGCCATGTATTTTTTATTAAAATTAAGTAATGAAAGTTTGCTTACCATATATATATCCCCTCCAACATATTTGAAAGTTGCATGGAAAAATCATGTAAAAATAAAATATAACATTTTAGTGATAAGTAGGTATTTAAAAAATAACATTATACTTACAATAATATGTAATACACAAATAAGAAAAGAAAAATTTTAATCTCCTTCCTTATTGTCTCACATGATGGGTGTACATATTTATGTAAAGCCCTCTTGCATGTTATAATTTGCTCTCTTTGAAAGAATATCTAATCTTGTTATGCATCTTAGCTAGTTTTACATTAGCATAAACAATC
Organism: Pinus taeda; assembly: GCA_000404065.3. Taxonomy (NCBI): domain Eukaryota; kingdom Viridiplantae; phylum Streptophyta; class Pinopsida; order Pinales; family Pinaceae; genus Pinus; species Pinus taeda. The sequence goes on from APFE031226848.1 coordinate 19,198, forward strand.
TCTATACCAAGCACCAGTTGTATGTCCCATACCAACCCAAGCACCTGATAAATTGTTTACACATATTGGAACTCAACACCATACAAATATATTTGTTGTACATTGTTGCCTCATTTATCTTTGACATACCATATTACTACATTTTGTTTTCCTCTAGTGTTAGTTTCCATTCTCAAACATTCTTCATTCTTTTTGGGAGGTCAGTGGATGGATCTTGACCAAAAGTGTTAGCCTTTTGTTGGCTAGCATTTGTGGAAATTTTAAGTCCAATTGTGGATGACATGATTACAAACCTTACCTAGAAATATTCACATGTAAATTCCTTCTTGTCATTTACCTAAATGATGATTAAAATTATAAATTTATATTTTATAATGTCAACGAAAAATATTTTTACTTAATTTTAAAAAATGATCTATGAAATTTGACTTTTCTTTATTTTTTTAATCATAATTTTTTTTAAACAGAAAAAAAAGAAATTAAACAAAATTTAAGTAAATTACCTTTTTTTATTATAAATGTAATTTAAGTACTATAAAATAAAAAACAAAAATAATTTTTTTAAACTATTTAATAAAAAGTTAAATATTAAAAAAACATCAAAATAAACATTACGTGTATTATAATTAATTTAAACAAGTGTAATATGCAACGTTGCTGCTTAGTACTTGCTTCTTATGCAAATAGTTGTCAATAGCAATTATTGAATGCTTGAACAAATTCATAAATCTAATAATAAAACACATTTGAATACGACTAAGGGAAGTAGCAGGACTTGATAACCTTAGAGAAAAATATAGATAGGTGCATATATAATTTTGGATGAAACATTAGCCCCAACATCATCATTTGTTACAAAAGTTTTAGAGTTTATTGCAATATGTTTATGCACATTTTGTTCCATCTTTAGCTTATGGAACCAAATAAGGAGGAGAAATTACAATGTCTAGTATCTTTATATTAAATAATGTATATATACGATATAAATAAAATAAATATTTTTTAAAAAGATAATTATTGTAACAAACTATTTATTTAACTTATAAAAGTTATATTCATCATAATTCAGTGACAAATAAATAATCTATAGTAGAATTATATTACCAAAAATCAAATTAATATTCTCATCTCGTCTTAATCGCAAGATAAACAAGCGCTACATAGTAGCTAGTACCTAGGGCTTAGCTTAAATATAGCTTAATAAAATAAAATAAAATAACAAAGACACGAATTTCATCACAAAAATAAAACAATTAGTAAAATATTGTATTGTATTGTTCAATGCCATCATCAAGAATTAAGAAATATGATTAACTAATATTGTTCATATATATAAAACTAAATTTATTAAAATATGTTTTTAATATAACAACAAGGGCTATATAGCAACTAGTTAAATAAAGCTTAATTAAATTAAAAAAAAAAAAACAATAAAGACATAAAATTTCATCACAAAAATAAAACAACTAATAACATATGTATTGTGGAAAGTCATCACCAAAAAATAAAAAAATATGATTAAAATAATATTATTTATTCAACATATATTGCACTTTAATATATATATATATAATATAATATTATATATTATATATATATATCTTATTAAATATGTTATTAATATAACAACAGTCATGAGAAAAATTAAATGTCCTAAAAATGGAAATAATAGAAAAAGAAAAAAAAAAATAAGAAAGTTAAATAAAAAGGAAATAAAACAAAAAACAAAAAAATAGTAACTAATAGAAATTGAAGTTATTAAACAACCCATAATAAGACCTCAACCAATCACCTTACAAATAAGTAAATTTAAATAATAATAAAAATTGAATTCCCAATTTTAAACTATGGATAAACGAAATAAACTTTTGCTCAAAGGCAAATTAATAGGCAGTCAAAGCAAAACTAATGCGTATAATAATTCATATGTAATAAAATATCTGATATTACAATGTCTAGTATATTAAAGCCAGTTTCATGGTTAGTAAAAGCCCGAAACATAATGAAAACTGTTTTTTTTTAAGAAATATTAATTATGGAAAAATCAATAATTAATTTATGAGGAAATTTGGCGATCAATTCAAATTTTCATTTTGAAAATTTGATTTTAAACCACATAAAATTAGTCATCCACCAATGAAAAATTGGAAATTCAAATTTTAAAAATTGTTGGACACCTAATCCTCTATGGGTTAGTGTGGAAGCCGAATAGACAAAGGAAGTCCAAGAGACCTTGGGATGTGGAACCCAACGGTCACACCATGTAATATAAATGTATATCATTTGTTAATAAAAAATGTACTCTCATGTTTTATCTTTCATATTCTGTTGCTGTCATGTGTGTGTTTAACATGGTATCAAAGCGGGCGTATTCCTGCCCTGCATAATAATTACTTTGAGCCATTTGTTTTATGGCCTTTCTGTGCAGGTCATTTTTGCCATCACTTTTGAATTTCATGAATATTTTCTCAGCTAAATTCTAGCTGCAACCTCTTTCATTTCTCCAGTGCCATTTTTGGCTTCCCTCTGCTTTGTAACTCCTTATTTTGCCTATGGTATTTTGAATCCTATGCAGATTTGCTAGCCTGGCAGCTCTGATGCTTCCACTGGCCTAAATGCATTATTCACTATTATTCACCTGCATAAAAAATGTTTCTCTCTGCATACATAACGTTTCTCTTACTGTCGCTTGGAGGAGCCTACGAGAAGGAAGGTATGGCTTCCGAACAAATGTACACAACCAAATGCGGCCTCTGAAAATCCAGCCACTAAACCCGCTCGTCCTAGCTAATTTCCTCGTCTGACCATTCCTCTGCCATGAATCAATGATTGTACGCTCCGAGTGACGAATTACTGCAATGGGTTCCACATGTCGGAATCGAAGAAACTAGATGCTATCTCGTTCTTACTGAGTATGAGGGGACTCAACAAATTCATGTGGAGGACAACGTTGTCCCCTTCTTTATGCCACGTGCTGTGAGATATCGAAGTCGTGAAGGAGTTGAGGATGGTCACGGTGAATGACCCACATGTATTGAACAAAACTCAGGGTACACCATACATTTAATCGGTCTATAGAATCGAGATGGCACAGCGGGATGGTATCTGACATCTGTGTGGTACACATTGTTTTGAATCCACAAGCGCTTGCCATTACGCCTCTCCTCCCACGCTGCACTGCTTTGAACGCTGCCTTAAACTGATGCAGGAGCATCCAGCTAAGGGCATCATGACCGTGTGTTGGTCTCATCCAAGAAGGATAGGTTCAAAAAATTTTAATTTCATTTACGTTTGATGAATAAAACAATGTCTAGGAATTAGTTTGTTTTATTATTAATTAGTTAAGAAACATTAGAAACAATACACTTAGGGTAATGTCACGACAGTTGCATTGTTTTGTCATTTTATTAATCCATCTTACAGGTGTTTGTGCATAAACAAAAAATGTAATATTGTAACTCCTACAATATAAGAAAACCCAACAAAGATTATCAACTATGTAACTATAAAGGGTAACTGTATGGAACCGAGGATAGTTGGAGTAACTGTTCCAGCACAATATAAAAGTCAATGCAACACAATCATGGAAGAGTTCAGCATATGATAATAGAAATACAATACAGAGAATCATTTTCTTTCATCCGAGCCCATCTACAACTGTTCAATGTAACATTTTTTTTTCCCTTAATCACTGAGTAAGCTAAACTAGGCAAATACTGCGCAATCCTATACTTTCCATTATTTCCCTTTTCAAAGAATAGAACTCAGGGAAAGAAAATTGCATGAATATCTCTAGTACGAAGGCTGGCAATCAACATACAGAGTTTACGAATGAAAGAGCCAAGCACAATTACGAACAGTTCGACCAAGAACGAGATTATACATGCTCAGCAACAAAACCCAGGACAGAGGTAACAAAATATAACCAAATCCATTGTTTAATTCTTTTCATTCCAACAACAAAAGATATTTTTATACATATAACAGTCTAGGGATAACCCTCGAACAGTGGAAGGACCAAACAAACTAGAAGAACCCTAAGGGCGAGGGTTTTGGACGACCACACTCCAACACAGTGTCTTACAATTACAAAATTGCGTAATACAAACAAGGGTTTGTACCAAACTCCAACACAGTGTTTTACAATTACAAAATTGTAGAACACAACCAAGGGTTTGTACCAAACTCCAAAACAGTGTTTTACAGTTACCAATTTGTGAAATACAAATGAGGGTTTGTACCAGACTAACCCAGGTCGCATAGCGACAACAGAGATGTTCAAGTAGACGAGGATTGGGACTCTACCCAAAACACTGACCGAGACCAATTATTAAAAACAAAATGATAACAGTAGCAGAGCCTACTAAGACAAAGCCATAGTGCTTACACCGACCACGCCAAGGAATGAACCCCCAACTTGTACAAGAAAAGCAGGGTAGCATCATCAGGAAAATGTCAGCAGAGTAAAAGGTGAGAAGTGAACAAAGAGTAAGGAATTGTATGTACATTGGAGAAATTTTTTACCTGGAGGTTTAAATGCGCAGAAATAATGCAAACCCATTGAGCCATAATCTACAGTGACAACCTGAGACCGAGGAGCAGTTTACGTTAGAACCAGAGTAAGACAAAGTGGGAAAATAAATCATGGAGAGGTAGCATACCTGAAGAGAACTACGAGGAGAGGAGGCCACCGTGACTGTGACCTATAACATGCAAACCCATTAAAAAAAATTAACAAGCAGAAGAACCTCCATAGGACGAGAATAGTGGAGCAAATACAAGTTTAGCAACCAGACAAACAATTACAGTAGTCATTTTCTTACACAGACGAGCAGAACCATCACTTTGTGCCCAAGAAACCGAGCAAGCAAGTCACCAGAACAAACGAAGGTGCCACACCAACAAGCAGCACAACCCATAGTCAGTGCACGCAGAGCCTGTAGCTCACTTCCATCCATTCACAGCATGAAAACTCACTTCCAGACCAAACCCTCAGTGCAGCAAAGTCACAAGAGCGAAAATGAAAGAATGACAATAGAAAGCAGGGTTTTGGCATAAACCGAGGAGTGGGAACCATAAGCAAGGCAAGTACCTCCAACACAGTAGAGTTAATGTCTATCATAAATGCCACCCACCGCAATCCAGAAGCATCCTATGATTAACCACTAATCACAATTATTAAGTCCCGATAAATGGAAATTGGAAGATGAGGACGCAAAAGAGGTGCTTGGAGAGCAACGGATGAAGGATTGCGAGAGGAGATTGGGATCCTTACTGCCCATTTGGAGGCAATTGAAGCGGGAAGGAGAAGGGATCCAGAGGTAGGAGATGACAGCGAAGAAGAAGCCATAGTGAAAATAGATGGATTGGATGAAAAAGGGTCAGAAATGAGACTGTTGAGGTCAGTCCTATTGGCGAGCAGCAAACCTAAACCAGAAATCCGAAATTATGATGGCAGCTTGTCCACAGAAGTTTTGTTGGACTGGATTAGCGAACTGGACAAATATTTTGAGTGTTAAGACATCAGTGAAGATCAGAGAGCTAAGTTCGTTGCAATAAAGTTGAAGGGACATGCAGCCCTGTGGTGGGACAGTGTCCAAACATAGAGAAGGAGGATGAACAAGTTTCCAATCAATAAATGGTCAAGGATGGTGGCCAAGTTGAAAGACAGATTTCTACCTAAGGATTACCAGATTGCACTACATCGGCAAGTGCAAAATCTGAAGCAGAAAGGGATGACAGTAAGAGAGTACACTGAAGAATTCTACTAGGTAAATTTAAGAGCCGGTTATACGGAGGACACCCTAGAGAAAACAACAAGGTATGTTAATGGTTTAAGGTTAGAAATATTAGATGAAATCAACATTCTTTCCCTGAAGAACATACAAGAAGCATACCAAAGTGCTATGAAAGCAGAGGAGAAGATCACCAAGAAACAAAATGCTAGGAGAGGACAGGGAATCGGTAGAGGAAGAGGACAATCTTATGGCAGAGGACGAACTTCCAGCAATAGTGAAGAAGGCAATAGTTCCAGAGCTTTTGGGACAACAGAAAAACGTGATAGCATGAGAGGTGGGAGGCCATATCAACGAGGAAGGGGAAATGGCCGAGGCAGAGGAGCTAACTATCAGTGATACAAGTGCCATAAGTGGGGGCACAAATCTTTTGAGTGTCCTGAGGCATAACAAGCTCAACAAAGAGGTGCGTATGTTGCACAGCCAGAGGAAGCAGAGGCACCTCCCCAAGAAGCAGAAAATGTGCCAGAAATAAGGAAGCCTTAGTGTTGAACAAGGTGTTGCTGAAACCAGCCAAAGAAACGACTGAACAAAATCAAAGGAAAGCCTTGTTCCAGATAGTTTGTAAGTCACATGGTAAATGTTGCAAGTTGATTATCCATAGTGGAAGCACAGATAACCTGGTTGCCACAGAGTTGAAGCGGTTGAAGCACCCCACTCCTTATAAGGTATCATGCCTGCAAAAAGGCCATCAACTGTTGGTGGATGAGCAATGTGAAGTGGAGTTCCATATCGGCAGATATAAGGATAAGGTCATTTGTGATATAATTTTGATGGATGTATGTCACATACTGTTAGGCAGGCCATGGCAGTATGACAGGAAGGTAGTACATGACGGGAAGACAAACTGTTATAAGTTTGTCAAAGATGGGATCAAGCACACGCTTGTGCCCATCAAGGAGGAAGAGACAACGAAAAAAGTGGGACAAGAGTGTTACTAATGGATGGAAAAAAGTTTTTGAAATAGATTGAAGACAATGAAGTAAGCTATGCTGTTGTAAGAAGAGAAAAGATGGTGCTGCTACACACAGAGGTGTCAGATTTACCCACGGAAATTCAACAGATGCTGTAGGAGTTTAATGATATAGTAGTGGATGACTTGCCAGATAAACCGCCCCCGAAGAGAAGTATAAGTCATCATATTGACTTTATACCCGGAGCGAGTTTTCCAAATAAGGCAGCGTGTTAGATGAGCCCTAAAGACAATGAGGAGATCAGAAAACAGGTGCAGGAATTGCTAGATAAAGCGCTGATAAGGGAGAGTTTGAGCCCCTGCGTAGTTCCAACAGTTCTTGCTCCCAAGAAAGAAGGAGAATGCCGAATGTGCACAGATTCGAGGGCCATCAACAAGATTACCATCCGGTACAGATTTCTACTGCTACAGATGGATGACATGATGGACTGCCCAAGCGAGGCAACATATTTTTCAAAGATTGATTTGAAGAGTGGGTATCATTATATTCAAATCCGAGAAGGGGTTGAGTGGAAGACAACCTTCAAAACTAATGAAGGACTGTATGAGTGGCTGGTAATGCCATTCGGACTGAGCAATGCACCTAGTACCTTTATGCAATTAATGAACGAAATGTTGAAAGAATTCATTGGGAAGTTTGTAATATTTTACCTGGAAGATATATTAATTTTCAGCAAGACGAGGGAGGAACACTTTCAACATGTTCGAAAAGTGATAGAAAAATTGCAGCAAAATATGCTGCTGATAAATCTGAAAAAGTGTACTTTTTTGGAAAAATAATTGGTTTATCTGGGTTTTACGATTGCAGAAAACGAGTTGAAGATGGACCCAGAGAAGATTGCAGCAATTGTCAACTGGCCATCCCCAAAAATTCTGTTTGAGGTATGTAGTTTTCAAGGGCTGGCAAGTTTTTTACCGAAAATTTATAAGAAATTTCAGTGAAATCTATGCACCTATGTTGGATACTATAAAGAAGGAAATTCAACCTTTTCATTGGACTAAGGCAGCAAAGAGGAGTTTTCAACTACTAAAGAGGAAGATCACTGAGAGACTGATCCTGAGATTGCCAGATTTTAAAAAGCCTTTTCAGGTTCACTGTGATGCAAGCGGTATGGCCATTGGAGTTGTACCTAGCCAAGAAGACAAACTTGTTGTGTTTTTCAGCGAGAAGTTGAATGAAAGCAGGCAGAAGTATTCATCCTATGACAAGGAATTCTATGTTGTCGTCTAAGCAATGAAGCATTGGAGACACTATCTGCTGGGGAATGAGTTTTTTTTATTCTCGGATAATTCTGCACTGTAATATGTGATGCAACAGCACAAGCTAAATCACAAGCATGCTAAGTGGGTTGAATATTTGCAGAGTTTCACATTTGTGTTGAAACACATCAGTGGGCAATCCAACAAGGTGGTGGATGCGTTCAGTAAAAGAGCCTTACTCTTGCAGGAGAGTATGATACAAGTGTTGGGCTTTGAGCACTTGAAAGACTTGTATTAGACTAACACGGATTTCAAGGAGGCTTACGAAGCGTGTAAGAATCCTTTGGTGAGAAACAATAGCCCGTGGTTGGACTATAATTTGTAGGAGAAGCTGTTGTTTAGAGGGGGATAGTTATGCCTCCCCGACTGCTCAATGAGAGAGAATAAAATTCGAGAGAAACACAATGGAGGTCTAGTCAGACATTTCGACATAGGCAAGACATTAGAGCAACTCAACCATTTTTATTATTGGCCAAAAATGTGAAGGGATGTGCAAATATTTGTGACCAGATGTAGAGTGTGTCAATTGGCAAAAGGACACAGTCAAAATACGAGACTTTACACGCCATTTCCCATTCCAAGTAGACCGTGGGACTCAGTCAGCTTGGACTTCGTCTTGGGTGTAACAAGGACACAACGAGGTTATTATTCAGTTATGGTAGTAGTGGATTGATTTTTGAAGATGGCACATTTCATCCCTTGCAAAAATATCAGTGATGCCATTCATGTGGCCCACTTGTTCTTTATAGAGATTGTCAGGCTACATGGTTTACCTAAGTCCATTCTCTCTGAGAGGGACGTGAAGTTTACAGGGCACTTTTGGTGCACCCTATGGAAGAAGATGGACACGCAGTTAAGTTTTAGCTCTGCTTATCACCCGCAGACTGACGGGCAAATCGAGGTGGTAAACAGAAGTCTAGGGAACCTGCTACAAAGTTTGATCGGTGAAAATTAGCAGATGTGGGATCAAGTATTTTCCCAGGTGGAGTTCGCTTATAGCGACTCGCCCAACCATAACATGGGTTATAGTCCTTTTCAGATCTTGTATGGCATGAATCATTGCGGAGTGCATGAGTTACGAGATTTAGGACAACAGGAAAGACAAAGTGTTGATGGCGAAGAGTTCGCTAAAGCGATGAATGATTTGCACGAGCAGGTGAAAATAAAGCTGCAGGACAACAGTAAAAAATATAAGCAGCGAGCATATTTGAAGTGGAGAGATGTACAACATAATGTGGGGGATGAAGTCCTCGCACATCTGTGCAAGGAAAGTTTTCCTAGAGGTGCATACAACATGTTGAAGTACAAAAAGATAGGTCCCTACAAAATTCTCTGGAAATTTTCAGCCAATTCTTATGAAATACATATGCCACTAGGAATAGGCATCTCACCCATCGTTAATGTGACAGAGCTGTTTCCATACATTGCTGGTTCAGAGGAAGACAATGCAACACGAACTACATGGGACATACAGGAAGGAAGTGAGTCTTGGATGAGACAAATGTCTTACGCTTAGCCCCTCGAGATCTAGAGGATCCTCAACACTCAGGTGGCCAAGCGAACTCAACAGAAAGAGTATCTGCAATATTTGGTCAAGTGGAAGAACCATCCTATTGAGGACAGTTCGTGGCTTAACGCTAGACAAATAGAGCGGGTGGGTTATTCAATCAAGAAGCTCATGGACCAGAGTCATGCATTTTTCTTACCCTGGGAGCCTGGTGCAAGAGCATCCAGCTAAGGGCATCATGACCAGGTGTTGGTCTCAGCCAAGAAGGACAGGTTCAAAAACTTTTAATTTCATTTACGTTTGATGAATAAAACAGTGTCTAGGAATTAGTTTGTTTTATTATTAATTAGTTAAGAAACATTAGAAATAGTACAGTTAGGGTAATGTCACAACAGTTGCATTGTTTTGTCGTTTTCTTAACCCATCTTACAGGTGTTTGTGCATAAACAAAAAATGTAATATTGTAACTTCTACAGTACAAGAAAACCCAACAAAGGTTATCAACTATGTAACCATAAGGGTAACTGTATGGAACCGAGAACAGTTGGAGTAACTGTTTTAGCATAATATAAAAGTCAATGTAACACAATCATGGAAGAGTTCAACATATGAGAACAGAAATACAATACAGAGAATCATTTTCTTTCATCCGAGTCCATCTATAACTGTTCACTGTAACATTCATCTATTTTTTTTCCTTAATCACTGAGTCAGCTAAACTAGGCAAATACTGCGCAATCCTATACTTTTTATTATTTCCCTTTTCAAAGAACAGAATGCAGGCAAAGAAAATTGCACAAATATCTCCAGTACGAAGGTTGGCAATCAACATACAGAGTTTATGAATGAAAGAGCCAAGCACAGTTATGAACAGTTCAACCAAGAACGAGATTATACATGCTCAACAACAAAGCCCAAGACAGAGGTAACAAAATATAACCAAATCCACTGTTTAATTCTTTTCATTCCAACAACAAAAGATATTTGTATACATATAATAGTCCAGGGATAACCCTCGAATGATGGAAGAACCAAATGAACCAGCAGAACCCTAAGGGCGAGGGCTTTGGATGACCACACTCCAACACAGTGTCTTACAATTACAAAATTGCATAATACAAACAAGGGTTTGTACCAAACTGCAACATAGTGTTTTACAATTACAGAATTGTAGAACACAACCAAGGGTTTGTACCAAACTCCAAAACAGTGTTTTACAGTTACCAATTTGTGAAATACAAATGAGGGTTTGTACCAGACTAACCCAGGTCGCATAGCGACGACAGAGAGGTTCAAGTAGATGAGGACTGGGACTCTGCCCAAAACACTGACCGAGACCAATTATTAAAAACAAAATGATAACAGTAGCAGAGCCTACCAGGACAAAGCCATAGCGCTTACACCGACCACACCAAGGAACGAACCCCTAACCTGTACAAGAAAAGCAGGGTAGCATTGTCAAGCAAATGTTAGCAGAGTAAAAAGGTGAGAAGCGAAAAAAGAGTGAGGAATTGTATGTACATTGGAGTAATTGTTTACCTGGAGGTTTAGACACACAGAAAGAATGAAAACTCATTGAGCCACAATCTACGGTGACAACGTAAGACCGAGGAGCAGTTTACGTTAGAACCAGAGTAAGACAAAGTGGGAAAATAAATCATGGAGAGGTAGCATACCTGAAGAGAACTGTGAGCAGAGGAGGCCACCGTGACTGTGACTTGTAACATGCAAACCCATTAACAAAATTAACAAGTAGAACAACCTCCATAGAACAAGAACAGTGGAGAAAATACAAGTTTAGCAGCCGGACAGACAATTACAGTAGTCATTTTCTTACACAGACGAGCAGAACCATCACTCTGTGCCCAAGAAACCGAGCAAACAAGTCATCAGAACAAACGAAGGTGCCACACCAATAAGCAGCACATCCCATAGCCAGCGCACGCAGAGCCTGTAGCTCACTTCCATCCATTCACAACACGAAAACTCACTTCCAGACCAAACCCTCAGTGTAGCAAAGTCGCAAGAGCAAAAATGAAATAATGGCAATAGAAAGTAGGGTTTTGGTGTAGACCGAGGAGCGGGAACCATAACCAAGGCAAGTACCGCCAATACAACAGAGTTAATGTCCATCATAAATGCCACCCACTGCAATCCAAAACCTCTTATGATTAACCACTAATCACAACTGTTAAGTCCCAAAATCATTTCTTAATTATTTAATCATTGATTAGTGCATTATTGTGTTATTGATTAAACATTATAGTGTGGAAATGCGGGCTGGTCCCATCATGAACACTACCTTTGAACACCTTGAACGCTTCCATGCTGCATTGCTTTCAATGCTGCTTTGAAAGTTTCCTTTGAACGCCTTGAACGCTGCCTTTGTACGATGCCTTCGAACGCTGCCTTGAACGCCTCTCCTACTAGGTCACTCTTGGGCTCAACATGGGTATCGACAGGCTTAGCGCATTTTGTTAGCCATTCCAACCGAGGGTTCTGACATCTAGGTGATTTCTGGACCATTGAGGTTTGATAAGAGTTTTTGGGGTTGTATCGCTGCAGAGGACGACCTCAGAACCGTTTCCATTATGACTTTTAGTCTTTCCGCTGCTAGCTAGGGTTTTTAAGTTGATATTGAACTCTACTAGTTAATGGACTGAACTCAGTCTTTGTGATAGCTTCTCCGGCTTTCCAAACCGTATTTTACTTCCTCTGTAATTTATATTGCTCAGCTATGATTTTCATCTGATTAACATGGACTGATGATGCTGCACAGGGACATATTTCACTTTGACAGCCTCCATGGAATTCATCATTGTAAGCACTTGTCTTGCAACTCAGACAGAAGAATAATGATAATAAATGGCACAGGGAAGGATTTTATAATGGAAGAGTTCTAGTCCATATTCATCCTTGCATTTTGGGAGAGATATATTTGTTTATGTTCTTAATCTATGGCAATGTATGTGTCGTATGTACATTGAACATTGAATGTACATTGAAGCTGACTTGTGACAAAAGAGTTCGTGTGAAGAGAATATATACCTCCTATATGTTGTATTATATGATTGGATAGCATGAATATACAGTAGTTCATGCGCTGGTTATAAGGTTCATGTGTCTCCACTCTTTACATGTTCATTGAAGGTGCTCTTCACATATAGCGTTGAAGGCTATACGTTGAAATCATGTCTTTTGGATTGGTATAGTATTGTTATTGAATTGTATTGATGGTTGAGTCCTACATTGAGCCTTTGAAGCCGATGTTGGTTATACATGCACCTTGGAATGATGGGCCTCTAGTGTTTAACATGTTTATGGAGAAATATTATAATTTTGTTGCAAGCATTGTGATTATTTAGGCTACATTTTCACCTCAACTCATACTAAAACAAGCTTCTAGTGGTGCATTTCTAGGCCTTTATTTCCTGTTGAGAAAAATGGCTACAATTAATAAAGTATTAGAGTTCATAAAAACTCTTATACAATCTATTGTTGATGACACATTCCAAATCAGAAAAGGCTCTCTCTCAGAAATTCAAACATGTCTATAATATGCACAAGAACAGATTGAATTTTTGCAACTTGATTCTCAACTACAGTAGGAAGAATTACAGCAATGAAGTCATCATTCTAAACCTGTTTCTGTTCAAAATATTGAAACAGACTCCCATAAACAGCAAGTCAATATTGTTAAAGTTCATTCAGATCCAACGCCCAATAAAGTAGCAGAGTTACATGCAGATACAAAAGTTCAGCTTGCACTTCCCAAGCCCATCATCAGACCTTGGGAAGAGCTTGTCCACAACAAGCACAGAACTGGTCTTGGATATGACAAGGATGTGTCCTTTCATATTCCAGACTACTCCAAACCAATCCAATTTCAAAGTGCTAGATTTCTTTAGGATGTTTCATCTTCACCTGCTCCTCATGACAGTTCACCTCCAGATGTTCTAGATTCTACCCCTCTTCCACAGCAACAACAACAACAACAGATTGTGAAATGCCAACACTGTGACCGAGTTGGCCATCTGAAAGATCACTATTTTGATCTTCATCCATGCAAGCACTGTCATAAAACCAATCATTCTTCAAATAGATGCTTCAAAAACAAACCTCCTGCAAGAACAAAGATTCATCTTGGATGGATTGCTTCTTGGTAATGGGCATCAACAACCAAGAAGATATTCCAGTCACATGTCAGAACTTGTTCAAGAGTATTGAACAGTCTTGCAGTTGAGTTTTCTCCATCATCTCACCTTGTATCTGACAGGGGGGAAATGATGGTCATCTACAAGCTTCAAAGCCACATCAAACGAGCATGAGCCACAACCTGCCACACCAGTTTCAGAGTTGTAGCCAGAGACAAAGATGCCCCTGAGCATGCCTTCAGTTGGTAATCTGGGACACTTCCTCTCGCAGAAGACTTCAGCTTCTTGTTAGTTTCAGAAGAATTCTAGGAATAGAATTGGGGACACTTCCTCTAGCAGAAGACTTCAGTTTCTTGCCAGTTTTAGAAGAGTTCCAGGAATTGCATTAAGCATTCCAGAGTTGTTAGTCATCCTTAAACCATCACAGGTTGAGACTTCCCTTTTCAGGTTGAAGTTCTCCCTTTTATGCGGGGTGAGACCTCCCTTTCAAGGTTGAAGGTTTTCCTCTTCAAAACAATAGGAGCACTTTCTCTAGCA
>APFE031226848.1:42665-58524 GCA_000404065.3 Pinus taeda
ATAGATAGATACCGTTGTTTGATAGGGTCATTAGGAATCGTCGTTGTGGAGGAATGATTGCTTATTTAGATGATTAGCATGAAGAGATTTCAAGTTCATGAGGAATCAAGTGGGAAGAGTAGCCTGACAGATCTCTAAGGAGTATCATGTGGATATGAACTGATATTATGTGATTATACTATGTCTGTATTTATGTTATGAACAAGCTAATGCTGAGAGATACATTGGCGGAATGAAAACATCGTGATCCATGACATGCTAGGATAAGCACGGATGGCAGAGAGACATTGGAAGAAAGGTTGCTTGGTAGAGGTAGTGTGGTCTTGGATGTGCAGTGCTATTGTTGTGTATATGTTGAGCATATTTTATATTTAATGATTGTAACTATGGTGTTGTGTGCATATTGCATATGCAGTGTTGGGTATAGATGGTGTTATGTACATGTTGGATATGCGGGGTTGTGTACATATCGTAATGTGTGCATGATGGATATGCAGTGTTGTGTGCATATGGTGTTGTGCACATGTTGGATATACAGTTTTGTGTACATATGATGCTATGTACATGTTTTATATGTAATGCTATGTACATATGGTGTTGTTTGCATGTTGTACAAGTGGTATTATGTACATATGGTGTTGTGTGCATGATTGTACATGTGGTGTTGTGTGCAGGGGGCACTTTGTACATGTTGTGCATGTGATTTTGTGTACATGTGGTGTCGTGTACATGTCTTGAATGTGGTACTGTGTACATGTGGTATTATTTACATGTTGTATAGGTGGTGTAGTGTACATGTGGTGTTGTGTACGCATTGTGAAGGCGGTGTCGTGTACATGTGATGTTGTGCACAAGTTGTGTAGGTGGTGTTGTGTACAGGTGGTATTATGTACATGTTGTAAATATGGTACTGGTGTACATGTGGTATTGTGCACGTGTCATACAAGTTGTGTTGCGGGCATGTGGTACTATGTATGTGCATTGTGTAGTTGTGGTATCGTGACATATGTATTCATTGTGTTGTACTCTATGTACATATTTGTCTTGTCTTGTAAATCGAGTGTAGGTGTATGTATTGTGTTGTGGTGTACACCAGATGTAGTAGTATGTATTATGTTGTGTTGTACACTAGGTGTAGGTGTATGTGTGGTATATGAGGTGTAGGTGCATGTATTGTATGGTGTTGTATGTTGTGCGTGGTTGTATGTGTGTGATGCACACTATGCGTATGTGCACATGGTTGACAAGAAGGCACTGTGTGTTTGTCCGGTGTGGCAACCAATCTGGTGTGTGTATAGAAAGAACAAGGGAAAAAGTAAGAACCGATGAAGGATAAGTATTAGTATTTTATTTCAGTTTTATTATACATATGACCTATGATTCTGATTTGTGATGGTTATATGTGATCTATGATTCTAGTTTATGATGATTGCATGCGATTCATGATTTTGATTTATGATGGTTGTGTTTTGAGCTAACCTAATGTGATATGTTTATACATAATGATTTAATCAAAGATGCTAGTTTGACTTGTTGCGATAGGAAATAAATAGGCTTGAAAGTGTACATTATTGAGGAGCTACAAATGAGGTATGATGTGAATTTACTTCAGTTTATTTTAAATATAATAGAAGTTATGTGCTTGGTACAGGAAATCATGGGAAATTCCCAGGTTGGGTGGTTGAAACTGACTACAAGAATTAGCAACAATGGTGAAAGAAATTGGAATAGGTAGCAACATGCTGGTAAATCACTTCAGGAGTAGGGCTATTGTGGGACACTGGTACCCAATAGTGTCCATTGATTTCCATGAGAATGCTATGGCCAGTATGATGGTTTTAAGGAAGGTATATGCCTTGGTTTTTGGATCTTCCGATGCGAGGAAACCTTGCCGAGGGATGGAATGCCAGAGATGGGGTTTCCAATAGAACTTGGAAGGTGTGTGACTGCACGAAAGGGGGTGACTAGATCACCTGAGGAAATGTGTAGCAGATAAGGGAAGGCCAAGGATATATTCCTTTTCGTCATTAGCATTGCCAAATGGAATCAAATGCAGATTAGGAGTGTGCCCTAGAACAGTGAGCTGGTAACTGTTCACTGAAAGGATAAGTGGCACATGATTATAACATTGGACATTGGATGAAAATTTGACCTTGCAGTGGTTTTTGGACTTCCTAGGAAGAAGGTGAATCCTGGTATTACTTCGAGGGTGGAGGTGTGAGCCTCTGGATTCCCTTATTGTGGATGCGGGTATAAATCCTTTTATTTGTTAGTTGAGAAAATGTGCATATGTGTACATGTATTATTATTGTAAATAGTGTATCGATATGGATTTATAAATCTCCATAGACAATATGAATATTTGTTGGGTGAAGCAAATGTGCATATGTGTATATGTGGTTATTGTAAATACCGTAACAAGTTATGTTATAAAGCTCCACTAAACGGTATGTTTGTCATGTTTTAGAAAATAGTCATTGTAAATAATGTAATGAGCTATGTTATAAATCTCCATGGGAAATATGTTTTTTTTTAGGGGTCTTGCTGGTTATAGGTGTCACTGAACATCAAGGATGGTGTTCCCACAAGGGGGAGGGTTTTGTAATAACCCAGGTTAAAAATCCATGTTAAAAAAAATACAAGACCATGGTCATGGGACACATATTCCAAGATGAATGGTGGGAAAAACATCCTAGTGCATGTTCATTCAATTTATTATAGCTAAGGAAATTGGCAAAAGCTTTGGAAAGGAAAAATGGTATTTTTGGCACAATTATTTATGAAAATAATGGAAATTAGGAGACAAGGAAGGTGAAAGGTCACAGGTTGCATGTGAGGAGGAAATTGAAGGCAAATAATGGAAATTGAAGAAAATAGAGGCCTCATTTATAAAAAGGCTTCCGAGGATTAGTTGGCAAGCTTTTTCTCAAGCTTGGTCAGTGTAAGCCTTTGTCAGTTCAGTTTTGGAGCTCTCATTCTATTCTCTCTCTCATACTCTTGGAAACATAGAGTTTTCTTGGAGCACTCTTGGAGAGTGTGGCATACTTGGATACTTGGAGCAAGAAAGCAAAGGAAGAGCAAGAAAGTGCAAGAGGACGTCGAGATCAACAACTACAATGGGTTTTTCTTGCAGGTACATAGTTGCATGTATGTTTTCCTTTCTAGTTTTGGCATGCATGGCACATGAATGTGGTTTCTTGGTTATGATTTGTCATTGGCATAGAGGATTACCTGGATTGAAAGTGGTTTTTCTTAGCCTTGCCATTTTCTGGATAGCCATGGTGTTGTGGGTTTTACTTTTGTTTTCTAGTTTATTTTATTTTTCCTTTGACTGTAGGTTGAGTTATTAGTTCCTCGAGCCTTAGTTGGACAAATGCTTTGGAAGTCCTGTAACGACTTGGGTTGAGTTACTAGTCCTAGAGTCTTGGTTGGAAAAACACTTTGGAGCCCTATAATAGCTTGGGTTGAGTTATTAGTCCTAGATCCTTAGTTGGAAAAACACTTTGGATCCCTTGGTAGGTTGATTTACTAGTCCTAGAGCCTTGGTTGGACAAAAACTCTGGAACCCAAAAAAAACCATGGGTTGAGTTACTATTCTTGGAATTCGAGTTGGAAAAAATTCTCTGGAGCCTTAGACAACTTGGGTAGAGACCAATCTAGTGATGTTTGGTGATTTTTGACCATGAGGTGGAATCACTGGCTGAGGGTTGAGGTGGTTTTGCCTCTCGAAGCCTTGGATGGTTTCGATTGATTTGTTTTATGAGATCCCACATTCATGCTTGGAATATGGCATGGGGGTGACTGGCTGAAGAGATATTTCGCTCAGCCATGTCTATGGTCGGGTGGTTCATGGAAGTCCCAAACCTCGTTGGCTTTTTCATAATTAATATGAGGTTATTTCTCCTAAGTTAATTCATGAGTATTATACTGGTTTATACGTGGGTTATATGGTTGTTGTTTGCTTGGTATTTCTGTTGTTATTATGTTAGTTATGGATATGTATTATGACAGTGGTGATGTATGGCTCTCATCATGTTTTTACTATTAAATGAATGAACAATGTATCTATGGCCTAATAAATGATAATTTAGTTAATGTGAGAAGGAAAAAATGCCTCATAGCGAATCTCAGATAAGTATGAGACCGCTAAGCTCAGCTATGTTGTTAGGACATGTAGATTTCATATATGTGATATGTTTGAAGAAATGTCTGTCATGGCTAGTAGGGGTCTAGTCCAGTCCTTGTCAATGTTTTTGCAAATGTATCATTATTCTATCGTGTAAATTCATTTATGAAGGCATCATTGAGTTATGGGTAGTGACCTAGGTTATGGGCCTGAAAAAGAGGCACAAATCTCAGAGTCGTGGGCACATAAATGGGGAAAAAGTCCCTAGAAGCACCCTTTCTCTTGTTGTGGGAGATTTTGGAGCCTCCCATATGCACCCTTTTCGATATCAAGGGAGCATGCAGGGGTTTGATGCACTAAAACTTTAGTTGGTCTAAGGGGTTGGTTACCTGAGTGGTTGGGATGGATCCTAGGAGTTTTATTGCTGATGTGGAAGGTCTGTGTGATGTGTTCCATTGATTCCACTTCCTTAACTGATACATAGGGATTTGAATCATATCATAGCAACTTCTCGTCACATGTTTACCCCGGTTGTCCAGTTACTTAGGTAGATGTGGGAGGAGGGTGTTGCACTTTCTTCCTAGTGGGGAAGGCACTAGTGGGGATGATGATGGTTTTTCTTCAAGTGAGTGTTTCAAATAAATTTATGATGTGTTGCCAATGATCAAGGCATTCCTCTAAGAGAATAATTTAATAGCACTAATATTCAACATTCTCTTTTTGGGTCTCCTAACAATGTTGAGTATGTTTATAGTGAGGATAATATTTCTTGTAGTGATGAGGGAATTCCTTGTAGCAATGAAATGATCAATACATTGCAAAAAAATATTATATCTAAGATTAGGACTAGTCCTATTTATATTAATCCAAATAATTCCAGTTATATAACTTGGAAGAAGTGCCTTCGTACAAATATCTAGGAATAATATACATCACAAGTTCATTGGAATTATAACATTGAAAAAAGAATTAATGGAGCACAAAATGCTTATATGATTCCCTTGAAGCAATGGAGTTCCTACCTTAAAAATATTCATGGATCCCCTAACACCATGGAATCCATTACAAACTTTCATATAAATGGTGAAATATTTTATCTATATTGGGTTAAGCACTTCACATTTGGGAAATTAGGACAATGAATGCTAGCAAGATAAACTTTTAAAATTTAAGAGCCTATCATCCTCCCTCACATTCACAAGCTCTTCAATTTGGAAATTAAACAAGGCTTCCCTAAACCATGGATGTAAAATATCATTGTCCCTATTTTTAAAAGTGGGGCTAAAAACATTTCCGCAATTATAGAACCATTAATGATTAGCCCAATTTTACCCAAGTTATACATAATTATTTTGTAAAAGAAGATTAGCCTTTGGCTAGAAACCCATGAAAAAATTCTCAAGGCCAAGTCAAGTTTAGGAGAAATCATTCAAGTGTGGACCACCTTATGATCTCGGGATCATCGTGAACTAGTGTTTCAATAATAAAACCAATATCATATGTAGTTTTGTTGACTTTAGAAAAGATTTCAAATTTTTTTCCCAAGACAAGCCTTTGAAAGAGGTTGGAAGAGATAAAGGTTCCTTTTGAGTTGAGGGTTGTTGTGACAAGCTTGTATTAGAATTGTATTATCAAATTAGGACCACAGAGGATTGTTGAAATAAATTAAATGTAGTATTGGATTCAAGATAGGGTATCCACTATCCCCTACCCTTTTTGACATATACATTGATAAGTTAGAAGACTGCTTGGAGGAAGCAGGTTGTGTTGGCCAAATTGCCACTAGTATAGTCATCACTCTTCTTATTTATTCATATAATATTATTATTTTTGCAATGAGTCCTTCCAATCTTGGAAAGCAACTAATAATGATCGAAGATCTATATTCTAAGATGGGTATGACTACTAATTCTGACAAACAAAAGTCATGATAATTAAATCCAAAAAAATCAAATATGATACTTTTGTATATAAAAAAAAACAACTTTGAGGAATTGTATTCTTACAAATATCTTGGAATCAATATTCAGCACAAGCTCAATTGGAATTATAGCATTGAGAAAATGATTAAAAGAGGGTGGAAAGCTTATATGATTCATTTTAAGGAATGGAATTCTTACCTTAAAAATATTTATGAATCATCAAATGCCATGGACACCATTAGAAATGTTCATATAGAGGGTGAAATATTTTATCTAGAAGACGTTGATCTTTGGGTTAAATAAATCACAATTGAGAAGGTGATCCGAGTGGAAAATGGTATCCACCCATGTTGTTGAATGATGTTACTCAAGGAGGCACCAAAAATACTATAAATAATGGGCCTTCCCTTTCAAAAGGACAATCAATGTTCAATGATGTATATGTAACAATGTTTTCCTACCCAAGCCCCAAGAGTTAGCTCAATCGGTCAAGTTGGGGCTTCACCATTTGGGAGGTCACAGGGTCAATTCCCGAAAGCTCTTGGGGTCAGGTCTTGTTATAGGCTGAGGGGTGTCAGCCCTAGATTTTCCTGTGGACGTAGCACCACCAGCTGACTGAAGGTGTCCGTGAACCACAGCATAAAAAAAAATCCCCAAGGGTTAGCTCAGTTGGTCAAAAACTGTGCCTCGCCATCGGAGGTCACAGGGTCGAATACACCTGAAGCCCTTGGGGTCAGGTCTTACAGTAGGCCGAGGGGCGATTTAGCCTAGCTATCGCCCAGATTTTTCCGTGGACGTAGCGATCATTCACTGACCAAGGTGCTCATGAACCACATGCAAAAAAAAAAAACAATGTTTTCCTACCCATTTAATAAAGAGTTGGATTTTCATCATATTATCTTATGTTTAGTTTCATGGTAGTTTTATGTTTTCTTCCCTCCTCACATTCAATTCTTCTCGATCTTAGCCCCCAAGATATGAATCCATATCAAAGTGGGTGTTTCTTGTCTTGCTAAATCTTATTTTTTAATTTTGAATAAGGATTTGGATTTATATCTGCATCTAATTGCGAGTAGCATGGGCTAGCAGATCTAATTAGTTACATGGATCTATCCACCTCCCATTTGAATATCTGGCACTTTATCATCAGAGAAATGTTTCAAAGGGCATCTAATTATAGATTGTGGTTTTTTTATCATCGTTTAGACACATCTCGTATATGATCAGTCACATGTAGTCCTAGAATAGATCAAGGTTTTGTCGAAGTGTTATTGCAAACCAATGACAACGAAGGATGAGAGTCGCTCAAGTATTAAGGAGCAAAAAATTCCAAAGATCTTAACATGCTCACTTGCATCAAGGAAATCCACATTGATGGAAAAGAAGAAATTGCAAATCCATGGAGCAATAGCCAAGATGCTTGCCTTCAATTCTTCTTCCATGTTAGGCACTAGAATATCGAACACGACATTATATAGACACATTGTGTGCTGAATAGCAGAAATAATCACCTATTATCTATTCTCCTCATCCTTTAAACTACTCTTCTTCTTCTTCTTCTTTGTGTTTTTCTATTGTGGATTATCAGTTCACTGTAGGAGGTAGAAATGGGTGGGTTCCTCCACCTGGAGCTCATAAGTCATACAACTTGTGGGTGGGGAAACATCGCTTCCAATTCGGGGATCTATTCATGTTCAAGTACAACCCAAATTAGGACTTGGTGCTAGAAGTGAATCCAAGAGACATCAATTACTGTAAGATAATGAACCCTGTTGCATCCTTCAAAGACAAGAACATAATGTTCAAATTTCCTAAACATGGCCCCACACCATGGTCCAAAATTCTTCTATAAGCACTCAACACTACCACCATTTTCCCTCGTTTCTAGTCAAAATTATTTTTGTTAGAAAAAATAGAGAGATAGATAGAGAGCAATTACACACAACACCAAAAAACACTTTGATATCTTTATTGATCACAACAATTACACATATATAGGACATAAAACACTGACTTCGACACATTTATATCATGACTATAAATCATACATAGGAATCAACAATGTCTAGACTAACACTTGGGAACTCATAATGACAACTCACAACAACACATGGAAGAATTACTTCCAATACCCTCCCTTAATGCTTACATGGAAAATGTTGAAAACACATATTACAACAAGGATACTATTTGTTTCACTGGTCTTCATTAACATTCACATCCACTCTAGAATCTCACAAACACCACTCTTTCACCATCACATCTTCGAGCTATCACTTGACCTCCCCCTCCTTTGACCATCATTGATGAAATTTGAAATATCAATAATATTGATACCTCAACTCATCGAGAGTTCTGCGATAAGAGTCGTTAAGTAATGAACCATCCTATGGACCAACCACTATCTGTCAGATATTTCACTTTCATAAATATGTCAGATGCTAGGATTGAGGTATGGATATTAAATGTGTTTAAAATTTGATCGAACAACTTGACCTTACTAACCCACAAGAATTGATGTTTCGGACACCGGGGCTTCCATTTTAAGAACCACCAACCCTTTTTATAATTAATAAAAACATACAAGAATTTATGTTTTGGACATTGGGGATTCTAGTTTAAGAACCACCAACCCTTTTTATAACCAGAATTGAAATAAATATACAACTACTTCAACTCACACCACACAATAAATCTGAATATTAGTGTTTTCCATAAGATTTGCGGCCTTTGGATCTCGATCTTTGAAATCATGCATGAATCAACCATCAAGAAAATCACCTCCATTGATAAATTGGTGGAACCCCAATCAGCTCCTTATAGAACCATGAAACAATTTAGATCTACATAACTAATAGATTTACACATAAAATAGCCATAGGAAAATATTGCTTTTGCAAAAGACAAATTTCACAACAAAAATTGACTCTCACACACCTATAATAATAATTCTTAAGGATCCCTCACATCTTCTTAGCTTTCCCTTGAGGGATTCAAGCCAGTGCCCACTCTGATACTTGTTGGGGCCTTCATCTTTAGGAATTAAGAAGTGTTTATGATAAGCTAGAAGGTCGATGACAAGTGGAGAAGACAGTTGTTGGAAAGTTGCGGGAAAGACAACAGGAAAAGAAGAAGAAACTCACTGAAGACTAGAAGTTGCAGAGGAACGATGAAAAGGAGCAACCACAACTGAGCAGGAAATGAACAATGACAACTGAGTAATAGGAATAGCCGAGCAAGGAACAAGGAAAAGGGCCTGAGGAAGAACTAGAAGTACAGGTTGGAGTGTAAAGATAAGGAAGGACGAGTGAAAAGGGAGAGGAGGAGAACACTAGATGGTGGTTGCAAAGCTAGGAGAGTCGTTATGTGTTTTTTATCTCATATGTTTTTGTATTGATCTGTCTTGAGATTTTGTACTTTGGAAAAGATGCCTTTGAGCCTGATGTAATGATATTGTGACATAAACTAATGATGAAGAATGCTTATTGGAACAATTGTGCATTAGTTGATTGTTAATCTGGTTCTTTAAAATTTTATATATGCATGTATTTAAGTAGCCTTTCCTTTACAAACATGCATGATTTTTTGCGATCAAGGTTCTATGTGGTATGAATTAGTGTTCTTTGATTCTTGCCTCTTTGATATGATTCCTCTTGATACTGGATTCTGATCCCCATCTAACTAAGGTCGCGACATGCCTCGGGTGAGACTTCTTACCCTTTTGGGTATGGTGAAAATGTGAGAGTTGTGCTAGACTACAACGAAGCTTTGTTGGCCCCTGTGCCTGATCCTGGGGTCTCAACCCAGTTTCTATTTTTATGCCAACAAATGGTTCCATTGCCGGGACCTGAAATTTCAAAAAGGGGTTTTGAATATGGTATCAAGGATCTTTAAGAAAGAACTGCAAAAATGGTGGCACAAACAAGTGGACTAGCTTGTTTCTCAACAAGATCAACTCTGCCGATGAAGTATATGGAAGTTGAAGGAATAGATCTTGTACTCAGAATCAACTAGTGATCAATATGATATCTTCTGGTGCAAGTTTCCAAAATAAATTTACAATTAGTTGCGGATATTGCAAGTAAAAGGAAAAACCAGTGGAAAAACCCATCTCATTGTGCCTAGACTCAAGAATATCTTATCAAGTTACACCGCCTTGACACAAATATGACATGAGCTATGAATTTTTGGGTGCAAACCACGTTAGAGGGATACATTATAGAGTTTGCAGTTGAGGGTCATTAATAGTTTTGTAGAGATGAAGCTATTGAAGGAGATCCCTCTATAAATTAAGGTTCTAATGGTGGAAGAAAGCTTTTTGGTTTGCAACTACAACCACCCTCCAAAATTTTGGCTCGCATGCAAATTTCGGAGCCTACTTTGGATCCTGCGATCAATCATCCTTGGTTGTTTGTTGGTAAGCTGATGATTTCAAGCTCCCTATGATGCAAGAAAGTGTTCCCTCTGTGGACAGAGGCAACCCCTCTAGCCCTAGAGTGGGTCTAATCACAAACAAGGACAAATCAACAATAGCTTTCCTTAAACAGTCAAAGTTGGAGGCCTACCTCAACTAGTGATCGATGGAGTTCCATTGCGCTGCTCCAGCTTTCGCTTCCTTCTCCTCAATGAGTGATCAACCTAAAACAATGCAAAGGAAATACAACGAAGCACGTAACCGGGAAACAACAATGAACTATTTACTCTCAAAGTCAAGAAGTCATGAGCTATCAAGTACATTACATACAAGACATAGGAAAACATCATTGATTGTATTAATAATGAAATAGGAGCAAGCTTACAACCAAAGTCTTGACGTCACGAGCCTTCTCAGAGGAATCCAGCCAGCATGTTCTTCAAGCATTCACTCTTTGAAGATGGATCTCCCAACATACAAAGGTCTCTTTCTCACTCATAAGTTTGACATGAAATCAAGGGCACTTCACAACCTTCCCCAAGCTATCAACACTTTCACACTTACCACACTCACACCAGCTATCTATCAAAAGCACTAACAGCACTGCTCAATCCAAGAATTACTAACTACCAACTAGTTGATCATATCAAAAGTGAGTGTTTAAATAGGAGAAGGAGTCTCCATGAAAGGGGGAAGAGAGAGCTTATCACCAAGGAAGGTAGCACAATTGACGGAATTGCCATGCTAGGGAAGGAAGGGTGACACAACCTATGCCAACAACCAGGTCTAGAGTCATCCAGAAGGCCGATTGTTGGAACAAATTCGCCCAATCTAGATCATCGCGGGTACATAACTGAACTTCAATGCTGACATCGTGAGTGAGCAACGCAGCTAGTCAGATCATCACTGAAGATAATAAGCAGCCTCGCGCTGGGGCGGACCATCGCGGGAATCAGATGTACTTCTGTGCTGGCAGTGCGGTTGGACTGTTTAGGAGCGCCTTTCAGCGCGTTTATTAAGCCAATAGCCACAATGAGGCAGATAAATTAGGAAAAGTGGGTCAATTGGCAGCATAGGAGAGTATTTGTGTAAGATGAGCATGTTTGACTTGGACACATGACACAGTAGATGGACTAGGGGTGAAGGCAGTGACAAATTACTGTGTAACAGATGCCCCCTTAAGTATGAAGCCCGAGAGAGTGGGAGGGGTGAAATGCTTTACAAAACTGAATAAGCTGGAACACTATCTGGAAGAACCTGTAGGCACAAGTACAACTAATATCTCTGATAGTGAACTACATGTAGTCTAGGTATGGACGCAACCATCCAAAAGACATATGAACTAGGTCTGTGGTATGGACGTAGCCATCCAGCTAATGAGACCATGATAATGATAAAGGTATGGTTGTAGCCACCCATGAAGACTCAGGTATGGTCGCAGCCATCCATCAATAAGTCATGTAATCATGAACCAATCCATGCAGCCTGAACATGTGTGATTTGAGTTCGGGGTCTTGAACCCAATCGATCATAGTACAAATTCTAACATGCGAATAGGGTGCTGAAGTCGAGCATGATAGAAAATTGCTTGATTACCGATCGATGATGTAAACCGTTAACAAGCGTGAGAGAAACCACCAATAATGCCAATGGTTCTCAAGGTACTGTCCAGTACAATCCACAAAGTGTGAAGAATGGACTAAATTCGAACACTCATGGAATCACCTAATCGGTGACCAATGATGTAAGTCGACCATCAGGCGCGAAGAACTTGCCATTGAGGCATGCAAGCTCCAAGGTACCAAAGGGATCTCTGGATCAATCTCCTAGATAATGAGCTGATGTCAATAGGAGACGACTTGTCACAGGAGGGCCATAATGTTTCCCCCATCAATGACACGAGAAAAGGAACAAGCGGTAGATGGAGCATCAGAGGAAAAGGCAAGGATGTAAACTGCAGAAGGATTATACTCTTGAACATGTCGGAGACACGATTCTGGAGGGCGGCAGCATTCAGGTACCAAAGGATCAGAGGTTTAATGGAAACAACATGAATCAGATGGAATGAGTCTAAACGACAACCCAAACCCGCGGAAAGCCAAATGACGATGTATGGATGTCCCAACCCGACAACAAGCAAAAGTGTCGGTGTTCAAGAGTGACTAGCTACCATAGAAAATCAATGATGATTTCCAAATTCCCCCCCACCATTGCTGGCGAGTACCCCAATTATTTTTTAAGACAAGCTTGAAGGGGATAGCATATGCTTGTGATATAAGTTCGACCTTCGGTCGAATCCAACCTAGTAATAGTTTAACGAGCCCTAGGGAGGAGAAGCTCGAGTCTCGTCATGGTGACGAGTCCAATGTCATCAAGGTTTAACGAGTCTGACATAGGCAAAACTCGGAGTCTTTTTCATGTTTAGGGAGTTTGAAAAAGACATGGAAAAGAAAACTCCAGGGGGGTCCTTTTTTGTAAAGTTGTGTCTCTCGAGCCCGAAAAATTATAAAACGATACTCGAAAGAACCACTTGACCATTATGATCAAGGAGTACTTTTCGTGATTAGTGATCTCAACCCAAAAAAGTAGAAAAGCGATCGAAACCACGTCGTTTCTGAACCAATAAAAAGCCTGAAATGACAAAAGCTCAACAATCTTTTCTCGTTTACACGGTCGGAAAAGAGCTTAAAGCAGACCGCCTCTCATTTCATTTAACAAGTTAAAAGGGAAAACTCGACAATATTTTTGTCTTTAAATGGTTGGAAAAGAGCTAAAAGTAGACCGCCTCTCATTTCATTTAACGAGTTAAAAGGGAAAACTTGGCAATCTTTTCGTCTTTAAACGGTTGGAAAAGAGCTAAAAGCAAACCTCCATTTTTATTCTCTTTACCGAGTCAAAAAGGGAAGAAATACTCGGCAATCTCTTCATATTTTACGAGTCAGAAAAGAGCTTAAAGGTGACTCGTCCTAGAGGAACGAGTGGTATAAAGGGTAGCAACTGGTTCCGGTAATGGTGGAACTGCTCAAAACATGTAATGGTCAAGGGGCTGGCTAATAAAACCACTCATCATTGCGGATCCTCAGGAAAGGAAAACAACCAAGTGAAAGCATATGATCGGCCAAAGAGATGGTGGCAATGGAATGAAACAACCAAGGCTCATCTAGCAGAATTTAGCGCATAAAAACAGCAATCACGAGATGTAATTTGGGTATGGGTTCATTTTTACACAAGCTTGAACCATGGAGAACTCTGCTTGGATTCGACTTCATGTTTACACAAGCTTGAAATGAAAACTATGCTTGTTAGGAGTTCGCATGCCCCCAAGCATAATGACGCAAATCGAGGTAAATGCTCCCCAAGATTCATTGCATTCAACAAGGTGGATGGAATGAAGGTTTAGGTATGAGATCTTGGAAAGACTCGACTGGGATTTGACGAAATATTAATCAAAGACTCAATTGGGAAAGGGGAGCGGTTTCATTTTTTAATGAGGTTGACACAATAAAAGAACTTTCCTCATAACCCTTGTTTCATTGTTTAACGAGCTTAACACAAGATCAAGAACTATGCTCGAGACTCCTTGTTTCATTTTTTAACGAGCTTGACACAAGACAAGGAATTGTGCTCCAGGATCCATGTTTCATTTTTTAACGAGGTTGAGACAGGAACAAACTATCATTGGGACACCTTGTTTCATTTTTTAACGAGGTCGACACAAGGTCAGAACTATCCTCAGGACTCCTGTTCATGGGCCTTATGAGAACATGGCTCCCAAGAGGTCTTCGCGGGATGGAACAACCACACTCCGGGAGGAATAGATGTCATGAGGAACTAATGACAGATCAGGTTCCAATTCCCCTAGTACATGATGTACGAGACCATCTGCATGATCATCAGTGGAGGCGGAGACGAAACGGGTAGCCACATAATTTACCTCTGGCAAGGAAGGTATTGCTTGCGAGCAAGAACCGAGAGGGGATGAGAGCAGCGCAGGAGGCACCAGGGGAATAAAGAACGATAATTGATTGATGGTCACCATTCTTCCATCATGTGGAAAACAAACCACACGGAAAAGTGAAGAGACGAGGCCCCCCATGGCATAAACATAGTCACGGCCAAGGAGAAGAATGAAATCTAAAGCACATTGGACAATCGGTACGTCTATATAAACAGTTTTGCCTCCCAAAGCAACAAGGAACTTCAGAAGGATCCCTAACGGTTGATTGGTTCCTTCGTTAAACGCCAACAGATTCTGTGCGACCAGCACAAGTTGTGGGGAGCCCAAAGCTTGCCAAGTAGTGGAAGGCATAAGACTGACAGATGCACCCTCATCCAAGACAGTGTCAGGTACTGCCTTATCATAGGCATGTACTATAATCTGGAAAGGCACATGGGATGGAAGGCGGAAGGCGGGCAAATGACTCCAATCGAAGGAAATGACCGAACTACTTGGTGGGGGAATCATATGATTGCCCCCCTGCTCTATAGGAACCGAAGAGGGACCCTCTTGACTAGCGGGGATAGGAGGGTCATTTTCAGACTCAGGAAAATCTTACGAGATGAGAAGAACATGAGCATGATGGTCTTCTGAAACAAAGTGATCAACAGGTGGTGAACCCAATTCGACACTCTCTCCGACCAATGGTTGGTCTGGAATAGGCTTAGCACAGCCAGGTTCAGAAAGAGGAGGATAAACAAGAGAAGAATCTAAGTCAATCTATTGGTCGATGGGGAGAGGTTCTGAAGAGAGCCTTTGACAACTAGCAGGAAGTTGGGGTGAAGAAGCTGTAAGACTTTCCAAAACGGCAGAAGCTTTATCCATGAGCGGACAAAGGTGAAGGGGATGGTTGCCTTCACACAGTCTACAGGGGAATCAAATCTTCCCTTTCTTCTTACCGTTGTCAGTCGATAGGGTAGCATCGCCATGAGCTTCAAAGGATGATGAGGGACGAGCTGCATCGTGAAACCATGCTTCTAAGATCCTAGGAATGCCAGGACAATCACAAAGAAGATGGTCACCCTTGCACAATTTACAAGGAAACTTATTCTTCTACGGAGGAGTAGAAGGTGTTCCAACCTGAGATGTACTCGAAGCAGTAGCTGTACAGGTGACCTCATGTTTATTGGACTTCTCCTTCTTCTTTAGCTTCTTCTTCTTCTTCTTAGTCTCCTGGTGTTGGGTCCCTATAATACTAGTGATTACCCCATTACTATTGTAGTTGTACCCCTTATTAATATTGTTGTGCCCCTATTGTCCCCATATTGTTGTTACTGTGCCCCATAGAATCCCTCTATTGTTATTTTTGTGGCTTTATATTATTTTAGGTTGGCTGGGTTATATTGTGACTCCTTAGACTCCTATATATAGAAAGGAGGTTTTATCATTTGAATCATCCA
>APFE031226848.1:63230-76115 GCA_000404065.3 Pinus taeda
GAAAGGAGGTTTTATCATTTGAATCATCGAAGAATTGTTCATTTATGTAATGTAAAGGAGGTTGCCACCTCGAAGAGGCTGAATTCTAAGGCGTTGATCTATCTTTTCTATCTTTTCTTGAGCAGGTTTCATAACACCTTGTTACTAGATGTGAAACTTTCACCAGGCGAAGGAGGAGAGGAGGAGGAAGAAACAGGGGAAGAAGGCACAGGCGCAGCCTTGGAATCAACATGTCGTGGTTCAAACGAACGAGATGGTGGAACATGAGTCATGATGCTCAGGACCACCAAGGTTGAAAACAATCACACGGGCAAACCGATGGTTAAACCAAGCAAAGACAATGTTGCCATATACGGAGCACCGGCATTTCCAAATGGAGGAAACGGACCAGGATTCCCATCTGGGGGAAGACCTTGGCCGGTAGACTCAGGGAATGTTGCCATCGAGAACAAGCCTAAAAAACACTCTTATCACAACCAAGAACTCGAACTTTTACCAGGAATATTTTGTGGGCAGTAAATTTTATGACGCAGGAACAAAACCTGACCTTTTCATGTTTCAAGAGTCGAGAAAAGGATGAAAAGGTGAATCTATCTCTTTTGAGGTTTAATGAGCCTGAAAGGACAAGTGCTCAGATGGACCTTTTCTTTTAGGGAGTCCGAAAAGGAATGAAAGTGACTACTCTGGAGAGCTAGGCAAAAGGTTTGCCAAACAGCCCGTAAAACTGCATATACACCTTGGCAGTGATATGAAAACCAAGGACTTTCTGTATGGCAGTCAATCTTCCGAATGTTGTGTTCGGTGCGTTACGGTTTGCAAGGTGGTAGACATGGCTTCCTATGGATAAAGAATGATAACCTAGTGGGATCTCCAAATATATACTCGACGATACGTGGGGGCACAATTCCGTACTAGGCCGTTATTGAGTCACAGAAGGAGGAATCACCCAACCTTGAGTGAAAACAATAGTGACTAGGTTTAATGACGTCAAAGCACGTCTCTAGCATAGACCTCTAAATAATGAGCATTATGTTCCAATGTGTTGTTAGATTTATTCAGTTCGTTTTAAGGTTGATCTTGAATTATGTTTCAATTTCCAGGCCCTGCCCTATGTATACCAAAGAACCCAGGATGCATCTAGGATGAGTAAAACATCTTCCATTTCAATGAACACCTATCTATAGGAGGGTAGGGAGATTGTTCCCAAAGCAAGAAAACCAAGACAAGCGAGTGCAAACACTAAGAAACAAAATGCATCAATACACTAATCTCACGATGCATCGATACTACTAATGAAAGATTTTAAAATTCGCTTTCCAATTTTTCAAACATGAAAATTCGTAATGCAAATGTACTTTCACTTTCATATGCTAAATGGATGAAAACTTTTGATTTTGTTTTTGTTTTTAATTTAAAAATACAAACAAGCAAGTGTGAACTGATCGATCCAAACAATTGTGATCTATGCTTGGTAGTGAAGAAATCAAATCAACATAAAAAATTGGTTCAATAATCAACACTAAAAATCAACTAGTAAGAAAACAAGCAGTGAAAGAGCCTCAAGAAAATCACAAGACGGTTGTTGATGAACCTTGAACAGACAAGTAACCCAAGAAAATGGTTTCTCGATGAAACTTCGAAAGGGCTAGGTCACATAGTCAAAAAACACAAGACTCACTCAATGAAATAATAGAGATAGTACCCTAACCAAACGCAATTCAAACAAGCTAATGAGAGACAAGAAACAACAGGGGATAAGCAAGATTGATGAATTCAGTAGGTAAAGTTATAAAAACAACTTTACAGGAATCATCGCAAGTGTTACACTGACAACTAGAGATGTCATCGCTAAAATAGGTACCATCGCTAGTGATGTACAGACAATTAGAGATTTCATCGCCAAAATAGGGACCATCGCTGGTGATGCACAGACAACTCGAGATGTCATCGCAAGTTTTACACAGACAACTCGAGATGGTCGCAGAAATACACCTATTTTTCATGATGGTACGATTTCAAGAGTTGTCGCGGGAATTAAACTAGCAACCCGAGATCATCGCGGGTTCAAAGCTATAAAGTGGCGATGACTCATGACTATACATGTCTTTTCCGCGATGATCCAATTTCAGGAGTCATCGTGACTATGTGACGTTATTCAGCGACGCACAGGATTTTACAAGAGTGATTGCGATGTTAGCGCGACTGTTAGACTATGTTCCGCGATGATGTAAAAAACAATAGCAAACAAGCCAAAAACTCCCAAACCAGAACCAGCGAATCTAATAGACAACAGAGGGACCTCCCAGATCAATCCAGGTGACCCAGAAGACTGCTAATTAATCCCTGAAAACAAAGAGAGACCAAATTCAAAGTCAAAACAAGGAGCAAAAAGAAGAACAAAGGAAAACTCCCCAGTGGAGTCGCCAAATTGTGATGCAAGAAAGTGTTCCCTTTGCGGATAGAGGCAACCCCTCTAGCCCTAGAGTGGGTCTAGTCACAAAAAAGGATAGATCAACAATAGCTTTCCTTAAACAGTCAATGTTGGAGGCCTATCTCAACCAGTGGTCGATGGAGTTCCATTGCGCTGCTCCAGCTTTTGCTTCCTTCTCCTGAATGAGTGATCAACCTGAAACAATGCAAAGGAAATACAACAAAGCACGTAACCGAGAAACAACAATGAACTATTTACTCACAAAGTCAAGAAGTCATGAGCTATCAAGTACATTACATATAAGACATAGGAAAACATCATTGATTGTATTAATAATGAAATAGGATCAAGCTTACAACCAAAGTCTTGACGTCACAAGCCTTCTCAGAGGAATCCAGCCAGCATGTTCTTCAAGCATTCACTCTTTGAAGATGGATCTCCCAACATACAAAGGTCTCTTTCTCACTCATAAGTTTGACATGAAATCAAGGGCACTTCACAACCTTCCCCAAGCTATCGACACTCTCACACTTACCACATTCACCCCAGCTATCTATCAAAAGAGCTAACAACACTGCTCAATCCATGAATTTACCAGCTCGCTGATCATATCAAAAGTGAGTGTTTAAATAGGAGAAGGAGTCTCCATGAAAGGGGGAAGAGAGAGCTTATCACCAAGGAAGGTAGCACAATTGACGGAACTGCCATGCTAGGGAAGGAAGGGCGACACAACCTATGCCAAGTCCCAGTTCTAGAGTCATCTAGAAGGCCGACTGTTGGAACAAATTCACCCAATCTGGATGATCATGGGTACATAACTGAACTTCAGTGTTGACATCACGAGTGAGCACCGCAACTACTCAGATCATCACTGAAGATAATAAGCAGCCTTGCGCTGGGGCGGACCATCGCAGGAATCAGATGTACTTATGCGCTGGCAGTGTGGCTGGACTGTTTAGGAGCGCCTTTTAGTGCGTTTATTAAGCCAAAAGCTGCGATGAGGCAGATAACTTAGGAAAAGTGCATCAATTAGAAGCATAGGAGAGCATTTGTGTAACATGAGCATGTTTGACTTGGACACATGACACAGTAGATGGACTGGGGGTGAAGGCAGTGACAAATTACTGTGTAACACTCCCCTCCTTGATCCTAAAGAGTTGTCCGCATTCTCATTTTTTTGTAGCATATGTCATTTTCAGGTATAGTGGTTATTGTTTGTCATGCAAAGGGAATGTTGTCTTACTTCAAGGGA
Organism: Pinus taeda; assembly: GCA_000404065.3. Classification (NCBI taxonomy): domain Eukaryota; kingdom Viridiplantae; phylum Streptophyta; class Pinopsida; order Pinales; family Pinaceae; genus Pinus; species Pinus taeda. Next base: position 66,914 of record APFE031226848.1, read on the forward strand.
ATTGTGTGTGTATGAGTGGTTGTCATCACATAGACATGTTTCACACTCACCTCACACACTCACGTCACGGAGGTTTTTGCATCAAGCAAAGTATTTATTATGTATTCTAGATGGTCTACGTGTCCGTGTGTGATCACGAGTCTTATCAATGTTTGCATATGTTTTACTGATCTCACACTTAGCCATTTTCCCAAGAAACCTAGCCTCATCTAGCTTCCTGGAACTATGCACTTTGTTTTTTCAACCATCAAACTTCCTCCCTTGCCTACTGAAATCCCACAGCACATAGAGGCACCAACCAACACTGTTTTCCAGAAAAGCATAAAGAAGTCCAGCAACACTACACTCAGAAATTGAGCATAGGTGTCTTCTCAGGACCCCTATCCCACAACAGTGCTTTGAGTCTCAAAACGAAATAGTGTTTTCCAAGTTGTCTTGTTAGCCTTTCATGCAGAAATTGTGCAGACGGGCCTCCCAGGGCCTCATCCCAGCAGCAACTACTATCCACTAAAATTGTGCAGACCTACCTATTAGTGACTACAGGAAAAGGTGACATGCTGAAATCACTTCCAAGGAGTTGAGGATAAACACCAAGGAATCGAGTAATGGAAAAGGTTAGAACCGCATGCAAACTCCGTCGGATGCATGATCTTCTTGAGCGTAAGTATGGTAAGTACGAAACAATATCTTTCGAAGCACACTTCATAACTGAGTTTGTAGGACATCTTGTCATTATCATATCATCCTATCCTCAGTAACATGCATGTGCACAAACACGAAAAGTCACTTTATATGTTGCTTCTACATGTCATGCTTCTTTTTCACTTGTTTGACCAACTTTCGTCTTCTGCATGTTGATTGCTATGTCATGCTTGCGACCATGTTCTAGTCATGCACAAGGTCTTTGCCTTGTGTGTACATGTTGTGTTTACTATGAAAGCATCTGTCGTGCTCACACGTGAAGTTGTATGAACTTTCGCGCAAGCGTCATCGCGGTCATTCAATGATCTATCACAAGCGTCACGCTTGTCGATCACACCGTTGGTCAGTCATGTTGAACATGTGTGTCTTGATGGTTTGAGGCATCTTGTTGTTAAGTCATGTGAGTGTGTTTGCAAGGTTGTGTATGCACATTTTCACTCGCTCACACACTTAGTCGTTTTGCTAAAGTTATGACGACTAGATCACCCTCTAACAACTGGACCTTCACCCCATCATTAAGTCGACCGACTGTCACCTAGAATAGTGCAGAAGTACCCAACAAGCCATTTCAAGTTGCACTACCCGCAAGCTGATCAATCAACCCTCCTGCTGGTCAACCAGAGAGTTTTACTCGACAACCACCCCAGACTGCTCCTCCAAAAAATTGCACAGATTTGTCCTCCAAGCGAGCCAGACCCCGTGGACTGTCACTGTTCATCTAGATTGCCTGTCACCATCTCCTAGTGACTTCTGCATAGTTTTCACCAGTAGTGCTGGAAGCCTCCATCCCAGCTCAAAACTTTCCTCGCATGGTCACCTGCATCCAAAATGGTCCTAGAAATTTCACTTAATTTAGAAGCCTTCTAACAGGCCAACACATTTTCACACATGTATTGTAACTGTTTGTAAGACTTATCTTGGAACACTTGTAATGCTTGTTGATTTAACCTGTGTTAAACAATTGAATTGTTTTGATTTCCCTAATACACATGTCTATGAAAATGTGTTGTATGAGTTGTTAACGTTGTCCTGCCCGTGTTGGTTACCTCCCCAGTCATCAGACAGATCTTTCACGTAAACTCGCTATAACGACTGTCGCACTCGCACGGACTCATCTATTGAGTGTTGTACGCGTTATCTTCCCTTGTGTTGTCATTGTCACATCTGTGTGGACTGCTCCTCCAGAAGATGCACATGTCCTGTTGTGTTGTGTGTTCCTAATAGAGTTGGGACTTCTTCCCTCCCAACTTGGGACTCACTCCCACCCTCTCCCTCTGCGGTGAAAGAACCTTGACACAAGTAACACTAGAAATCACTAGGCACGTGAACCTTGTTGTTCAAAGACGAAGCAGACCACTCTCATGTGCTGACAAGCAAGAGCTAATGCATATCTTTAAGATAATGGTAAACAGGCCATCATATCAGATGGGACTCCTACACAAAATAGTGTGAGGTCTAGTTGGGACTTCATACTGAGGAGATCCCCTGATGTTGGTGGGTCCAACACTGTCAACAGTCTTCCAAAACTCAAGTATGACATCTTAACCACCTAGTATTGGGGGAAGGACCTAAAGGGAGGGATTCTACTAAGCGGGGAACTATGATGATGTCACAAGAATGGAAACCTATTCCTTTCGAAAGTCCAAAGATCTGAGAGTGTAAAGGAGAGCGTGGATAGTTGAGAAATGGAAGGATAGGGATCTACAAGAAATTAAGAGGTGAAAGAAGACTTTACACCAAGTAGGAGCAATGTTAAGGGATCTGAAATAGGAAGAAAGTGTGGAAGAAGTTCTAGTGGGAAGAGTAGATATGGTTGCAACAACTGTGGGGCTAGAAGGTGACATGGACCCGCCCCCGTTAGTAGAAATGGAAATGTTATATGCAATGGGCCACCTAGGTTCAAAGGAAGGCCTGGATGATGACATGAACTTTGTTATAAGGAGAGTATTTGTTGAAGATGATGCATCCAAAGGAATTAACAATTTTCCTCCTCGAAGCTTAGGTAGTATCTTCCCAACCTTCCCCTAGTACTCTATCATAATCCTGATAAATTTCTATCTAATCTAATCAAAACTAGAAGAGTTCATGCATGCACCCTAATTACAAAGCTAGTGCTAGTATTAGTGGTACAAATCTGCAAGGATAATTACAGCTTGGGTTGAGGGGATTTGTACTCCTATCATAAGTTCAATCAAATATGGCGGGATCATTCACCAGCTATCTCAAGTTCTCTGGTAAAGGGAACGATGATGTAGAGAAACATTAGTACTGTGTGAGGCCATTTAGAGGGCCCTCCAAACATAGGATGATGTAAAATTAATCAAATTCCAAACCACTCTTAGAGAAATAGTATTGATATGGCTCATAAAGTGGTTAGTGCTACACTAGAATCCAACTGTAGATGATGTTAAGACCAAAATTTTGCAAGAATTTAAGCTTCCTCAAACCAATCAACAGGGGTTGTCAAAACTATGGGAGATAAAGAAGTGGGAAGGAGAGACCACATGGGAGCTTACGCATGGATTCAAGGATTCAATTGGTAAACTAAGCTACCTGATAGATCCAAATCATCAACGAGACAGGTTTATCAAAGAATTATTGTCTCTCACCCGTACACCATTGATGCTATGGTGGGATACCCACGAGTATGGGGGGGGGGAACAAAACCTCATGATCCATCCAGTTTAGGTCTACAACATCAAATTGTGAACCTAACAAAGAAGTTGAAGGATTTGCAACTCGCATGGCCTATGCGACCGAATATATGGTGTATAAATTGTTTAGTGGAAGGTAATGTTGATATGAAATGCCCAAGGTTGCGAGCCCCAAATACTACATCTACAAAAATAAGACCACCTAGACCTACACCTATTGTATGAGTTGTGCAGATAGGGACACAAGGATTATACATAGGGTGCAACTAATTCTAGGCGTTTCTAAATCAGCAGAGTTTAGTGCAACCGAATTACTGTGAGATATGCAAAGGCTATGGGAACCCCCCTCATCTTTTTCCGATACTGTAAAAATACTCCAATGTTCCAAACAACATCTACTACGAATTATGTTCTTAAAAAATTGCTCATACTGATCAATGTATTGCACTAGATGCCCTAGTTGACCGGTTAGACCGATCGACCTTTTGAATCAACAAGACTCCTCGAGGACAAGGATGTGGAGGAACAAGGGTAGGTAGGACAGGAGGTAGAGGCCCAGTTCGTTGTTACAACTGTGATCAAGAAGGACATGTTGCGTGATATTTCCCACTACCAAGAAGACCATCGTGCTCTCAGTGTAGGGTCAATAGGCATGCAACAGAGGATTGTCTAGAGTTGATTGAAAAATAGGAAGAGCACAAACACCAGAGGAGAGAAAATTTGATTAATGTGGAACAAAAGGTGCCAAAGGCAACCCCCGTCTCAAATATCAGCATAGTCACACGTGGAGGCAAAAAGACTAGAGCTGACATAGGAGCCCTAGAACAACCCAAGATCATAAGACTGGCTTCCCCAAAGCGCTCATATGACCCTGAACAACAGAAGCAATATTACAAGGAATCCACTAAGACTTTCAACAAATTGACAGTAGGTGGAGGGCCATGGGAGGAGAAACCATGATCCCTTAAAGCTAAGAGCCCGCACCCACCGCAATCCAACACCCAACCCATAGAAGAATGGTTCATATTATTTATGCAAATCGTGAATGATGATTAGATGTTGGGACAATTGCGGAAAATTCTGAAAGTTTCTATCACAAACGAGGTGGCTGAGGGAGAAAGAATCTCTGCCAACCTACTTGAAAGACACTCTAGGAGGGTACATAGGAAAAATAAGATATCGAGAAGGGAGTTCTGGATTGATGTTTAGATTATGGGTTTCCAAATTAAGGATACCATGTTAGATCTAGGCTCAGATGTCAATATTTTGCCAAGAAAGACGTGGGGAGCCCTAGGAAGACCTAATTTGACGTTTTCACCCATCCAACCACTTATGGAAAATCAAAATTGTATCCTCCTCGTTGGATAGCTAGAAGACATGAAATTCGAGACAACAAAGATGAAGACCTATGAGTACTTTGAAGTGATAGACATCATGGGAGACAATGACCCCTACCTGACATTGCTTGGGATAAAATGGGCTTTTGAGAACTACACCATAATTGATTTAAAGAAGGAAATAATGACTTTTTTAGTAGAAGGGGTTAGAGTGATCCAACCCTTAGACCCTTATCAAGGACTATAGTTCACAGAATGGACAGATGACAGGGAAGAACAAGAATTATTAGACCAACTATATAGATTAATAGTAGGAAGAAGGGAGGATTACATCAACCCAACGACAGAAGGATCCATCAACTAGCAGAGAATTCAGGGTTAGGAGGTCGGCTCAGAAGTTACGTGGGATGATTAGAAACAAAGTGGATACGAAATCAACCTAGACGTTGTGCCACAATCCATCGATCAGGTGGATTGCAACTAAGGTATGAGACTTCCCTATTTTCAATGGTATAGATTCAGTCAATTATTTTATCAATAGAGTTGACACAATTGTTCTTTAAGAACACAAAGTGCCTCTACTAAATGTCACATTACAAGAAACATCAGAAAGGTGGTGGGGAGTTTAGTGTAACAACCTTTGAGAATGAGACAAGACCAAAATAGAAATAGATGTTATATTTTGACAAACAGGGGAGTACCCTCAAGATTTTCTGAAGTATAGGGGGGACTCTAACCCTCGACAAAATTTGCAAAAATGTAAGGACATATGGAACAGGGAAGGAGTTCCAAAGGAGTTGTGGGTGGAAGGTTTTATACACACACTGGGGACTTTCCAAAATCATGGTATCTATAAGAGGAGATAAGAGACAGGCTGGAGATTGGGATTGCTTGGTTGATCATCTTGTCAGTAATGTTTCATTCACAGACAACAATGAAAGGCTAACTGAGGCATTTCAGGTTGTCAAGCGAGTTCTTCTTACAACGGGCTAGCTAATGGATAGGGAATCAGCTGAAGATGATCTGGAGGAGTTACAACATCTATCATTCAACGAAGCTAAAGGGGAATGTGACATCAAGGATGTCCATGTGATCGATTCTCCACACATGCTTCCCTTAAAGTTGCAGAAACATAACATCGAGACTGATGACAAGACGAAGTTAGCCTCTATTGGAGATTATTGGGAGGGGAATACTACAAATGATATCTTTGATCTCGTTAGAGAATATGAATATTTTTTCCTCTTGTATATTGCAAAGCTAAAGGGAATTAAGGGGGAGTTAGAGGAGATGAAGATCATGTTGAAACCTGATGCAAAGCCAGTAAATCATCAACCATACCAACTGAATGCAAGAGTTAAAGAGAAAGTGAAAAAAGAGATAGATAAGATGTTAGCAATAGGGATTATATTCTTAGTTGATGAAGCAAAGTGGGTAATTTTGATCGTTATATAGAATAATAAGGATGCTACAAAGATAAGGGTTTGTGTGGACTAATGTAGTCTAAACAATGCATGTGTTCATGATCCTTTTCCCACTCTGTTCAATGATGAAATTTTAGAAAATGTGGCAGGGAATGAAGCCTATTCTTTTACATATGGATTCTTTGCTTATCACCAAATCAGGATCACATAGGAGGATAAGAATAAAACCAAATTTACCACAGAATGGGGATCCTATGCATATCATGATATACCATTCATACTCAAGAATGCATCCTCAATGTTCTCAAGTATTGTGATTGCTACCTTTAGAGATTATATATCCACACGTTCCTAGAAGTTTATATGGATGATTGGACAACCTATAGTTAGCTGAAGAAACACTAGTCTGCTGAGGATCATCTTTGATCGATGTAGATAGTTGCAGAGATCTCATTGTTATAGAAATTTTTGGGCACTACAACCCCAATCATAAATGTCCATAAACTGAGGGCTCCTAAGTCCCTAAAAGTGTTGCTTCACTACCTAAAGGAACAAGGTCAGCTGATTACATCATCTCCCAGAAGTTTTCCACAGAAAACTGCTCAGAAATGGTCAAAACTAGACCATATTGAAAGCCTAGTGCAAAGGCTGCGATGCATATCTCCTTCCCAGTGTAAATGGTGCGATGCATACTGGATGGCCCCTCTGTAGGGTGTGATGGGCAAGAATGGACAAATGGCAGAGACAGTTTGTGAGGTGGAAGATCATAGAATCTTCCAGAAACTTCCCCTCTGACACTTGCCTCTCTGATTTCAACCAGGGATGAGTAAGAGATCATCAATCTCCAAGTGGAATCAAGAAATATCAGAGAGAGGACACTAATCAGAATCCCAGAAGATGACTCACCCCCTTACAATAATCTATATATGGATCCCTCATCACAGAGATCTAGGGGCTGGAATATTGTATGTTGTAGAGAAGTGTTGTTGGTTTTCTGGTGTAACTTCATAGTGTTGGGTGATCTAAGCTTTACTTGAGGTGAAGAAGGGATTTCTTGTTGGAGGATGATGCTGGGTCAGAACAATTGGTTGTAATCCTCTTGCTATTCTTGATATTAATAAAGCTATTCAAGTTTTCCTCCACATTCGTGTATGTTTGATTGTATATGCATTTGTGTGTTTAATACATATCTGGTCCTGTGTTGTTTATGAATATAGATCTCTGTTCTTCAATAGTATTATGTTTCTTTGGTTCCATAGGTGCTATCTGAAGCTGTGTAGACAAAGAAGGAGAGGAACCAAGCAAGGAACCAAGTGCAAGACAAAGGTTGGTGTCCTCTGTTCCCCTCTTATCTATTTTTCATAAAGGAAAGCGAAAGTAGTTTTAACTTGTTTGTTTCTAAGATAGCTACCAGTCTTAGTGGGAATAGCAGATCTAAGTGGAAACTATTCCCGGTATCAAAATGGAGACTCCGCTGGGGAGCAAATAGATTGTTTGTTATTCTATTTTTGTTTGTTTTATAAACTTACAGACCAAGCCTGAAGTCAAGCCAGCTAGCCTTCGAACTGCATTTGCTATGCAAGTGAAAAGTAGATCAATGTTGCTTCAGTCTATCTTCGGGTTTTGTTTATAAATTGAAAAATCAATCTGCAAACACTCTAATTGCCCTAATTGGTCACTCTAGTAACCTCCTTAGATCAACCCTTGTGATTTATATTTACTGAACATCACTTACTCGGCCTAAATCCCTAAACTGAACTGCAAATTGTGACCAAAGACTAGATAAAAGTCTTGCACTGGTACCATCGCACCCTCCCTTCAAGGCAGTCTATATGCATCGCACTTCTCGTGTGCAGTAGGTGCACTGCATACTGGATTCCCTGTGTGATAGGTGCGATGGTCAGGGAAGGTTAATTTTACCTTCAGACTTTGGTTTTTCTTCACTCTTTTCAGTTCTATCTGGGAGTTTTGCTGTTTGTGGTCAGTATATCTTTGTGGAAACCCTCTTCTCTTCCATCATTCCGCCTCCATTGTGCAAAGAACTGTAAGTGTTTTTATGTATTGTGTGCCATTTCCAGTGCTCTCTTACAAATAAGTAGCGTAATCAGACTTTCATTCCTTGATCTGAAAGTGTCGCAAGTGTCGTTTTCAGTCATAGAAGAGAATCCCATTGTTCTTGATAGTAGATCGTATTGTTACTCTTGTATGTGATTTGAATTAGTAGTTTTTCAAGTGTCGAAAACAATTTTCATTTCGAAATTGTAAAGTGTCGTCCTTATCTTCACTTCATTTTGAAAAAGAAATTTGTTAGTATTGTCGCTTTGGAAAAATAATTCAAATTTGCACTTAGCATTCTTCTTGTCCTTCATACATTAAGAAGGCTGAAACAAATACATGCATGTGCATTTTCATTTAGACTGCTTGGTTTGATTTAGGACAGTGCATTTAGTGTGTTCTATGTGCTATTTGTTGAAAGACCCTCAGTTCTCTTTCCTTAGTAGCTAGGATTTTCATTGCCAAAAGAAGATTAAACATTTGTTTATCATCTTAGACTGCATTTTAGGAATTGTATACACATCACGCGGTTAACCTGAAAGGAAAATTTTTAAACAAGATCAACTATAAAATAAATTTAATGAATCTAAAAATGCTTTGGAAACTAACACACAACATCTAGAAGTCTAGGCTAGAGACGTATTCCGACGTCGTAAAACCTGGTAACTATTGTTTTCGTTGTTGGTTGGGTGATTCCTCCACTTTGAGATGACAAGTGCCAGTACGGACTTGTGCTCCCACATACCGTCGAGTATATATTGGGAGACCATAATAGGCTATATCCTTTATCCTTAGGAAGCCGCGTCTGCCACCCTATCGATCGCAATGCACTGAACACAACATTCGGGAATATTGATTGTCATACTGTAAAATGTATTCTACAGTTTTGCGATTGGTTTGGTAATCCCTCTACCTAGATTTCCAGAGAAGTCTCTTTCGTTCCTTTTCAGAATCCTTAAAGGAAAAGGTCCATCTGAGCACTTGTCACTTCAGGCTCATTAAAAATCAAAGGCAACTAGAGTCATCTTTT
>APFE031226848.1:95734-118692 GCA_000404065.3 Pinus taeda
GCAAGGAACCAAGTGCAAGACAAAGGTTGGTGTCCTCTGTTCCCCTCTTGTCTATTTTTCATTAAGGAAAACGAAAGTAGTTTTAACTTGTTTGTTTCTAAGATAGCTACCAGTCTTAGTGGGAATAGCAGCTCTAAGTGGACACTATTCCCGGTAACACTCATTAAACTTGAAGTAATGCATATTTGTAGTACCCTTTGGCATGCTTTTGGGCCATATAGTGTGCAAGGAAGGAGTGTGTTTAGACCTTAATAAGGTTGTGGAAATGATGAACATGGACCCACCCACAAGTGTAAAACAACACAGATCCACCTTAGGCCACACAGGGTACTACATGAGGTTTATTCGCAACTGTGCCTCAATTACTGCACCAATGGATAAATTTTTAAAGAAGGTTTAATGATTCACATGGTCAGAAGAAAGTGATGCTGCACTTAATATACTAAAAGAAAAACTAGCAAGTAAGTCGATCTTAGTTTACCCACACTGGAACAAGCAGTTCCATGTGTAAATTGATGCCTCGGGAATTGCTTTGGGAGTTGTTTTGGCTCAGCCAGGGGAATGGAACCTCGATCACCCCATTTAGTTTGTTAGAAGAAAGTTATCTACGACAAAGAAACTATACCACAACTGAGCACGTGGCACTTGTGATGGTATATTCGCTTCAAAAGTTTTGACATTACTTGTTGGGAGGTTCATTCAAGTTTTTCACTGCTCATTCCGCTTTGAAGTATTTAGTGAACAAACCCGTACTTGAAGGAATAATTTGGAGATGGATTTTGTTATTCCAAGAATTCATATTTGAAGTAATTATTAAGCCTGACTGATTGAATGTGGTACATGATCACCTCTCATGGCTAGAGTCACGTGAAATTGGAGGATCCCTTGATGATCAACTACCAGAAGTCGATTTATTTCAAATTGAAGTAGTACCAGATTACTTGGAGAATATTGCAACCTCTCTAGTGATGGGTAAATGTCCGGAGTAATACAAAATAACACAACAAAGGCATATGGTCATGTGCATTGCAGATTATCAATTGGTTGTGGGACAATTGTACAGATTGGTTCTTAATCAAGTGTTGCGCAGATGTGTCCTCAACCATGAGAGACTTGATGTATTATGGGAGTGTCATTCAAGCGTTGAGGGAGGTCGTGTTGGAAGAAAGGCCACTACAAGGAAAGCACTGTAGGCAGGGCTATAGTGGCCGATGGTTTTCATGGATACGAAGGAATATGCCAGAAGTTGTGATGTTTGCCAAAGGGTTGGGAGACCATCACACCGGGATGAACTACCATTGCAACCAATACGCGCACTGAATATTTTTGAGAAATGGGTAGTAAAATTTATAGGATCTATCAATAAGCAAACATGCCACTCCCATGCCAGATATATCATCACCACCACAGAGTACATTACCAGATGGGTAGAAGTTGAATCGATTAAGGATTGTACTATAGATACCTCCACCAGATTCTTAGAACATCATATCTAGATTTGGGTTCCCTCGAAGTCTCACCAGTGATCAGGGAGTCCACTTCATAAATGAAATAGTTGCCTCATTACTTCAAACCTTCATGATACAACACCATATGAGCAACCCATGTCACCCTCAAGAAAATGGCATGGTGGAAGCCTTAACTAAGATCATGGAAAAGGGTTTTACCAAGATATACTCATCCAATAGGGATGATTGGGATGAGAGGGTGCCAACGACTCTATGGGCATATCGCACAATTGTTAAACATTTACACAAGAATATGCCATTTCAGCTCGTATATGGATGGGAGGATGTGATACCCATTAAAATTTGCTATTCCCAACCTTTTCATAGCATAGGCCACTCATATGATATAGGAAGAGTCAATTCGAAAGAGGTTTGAGGAACGTTCGAAACTGGATGAGGCTAGGTTCATGGAAAATTTCTCTCAAATGGTAAAAAAGCAGAGGAAAAAGGCATGGCATGACAAGCACATTAAGCGGAAATAATTCACGGTAGGAGGACATGTTCTGCTTTATGATAGAAAATTCTTGAAGTTTCCAGGGAAGCTATAGATGCATTGGTTGGGGACTTACATTTTTGCAAAATTAAAAGAGTCAAGAGTTGTTAAGCTAGCACAACTAGATGATGTATTGCTACAAGAATGGGTGAATGGTGCATGCATGAAATCCTTCTGGGGATCAACCGATGTTACTCAAAATTGATTGCATCTCTAAAAGGAGACCATAGGTAGGAATAGGTAAGAGTCAGTTAGTTTGGTTAGTCATTAGTTGTGTCAATTCCTCTGGTTAGTTAGTTCCTTACATTCTAGTTAGCTCATAATAAATCTTCTACCAGGTCTCTTCCAGTTGCGGATGTTCTCTCACCCCAACACAACTTCTTGTGGTTGGGGAGAGTTAAATGTGTTACGTGTCATTTCCGTAATAATTAGGCAATAATTTCCAGTGTCATCTCGAATTTCTATTAAATATTTACCATTATATCCATAATCAATTCCTAAGCGTCTTCCATCATGATAACATAATTGCCCATCAAATCCACTTTTCCTTTTTCAGTTTTGTGTCATCTAAGTCAGGGCCATCTCATTTGATGACCAAGTTAACACAATTGAGAATGCAAAGGGAAAGTTTTCGTAGTAATTAGTTAGAAGATCTCGTCAAAAATAGTGTGTCGAGATTTTCTACTTAGTTCGCAAGGTAATGCCGAGTTCTTCAGAATCTGAAGCTCAGGTGGTTGAGTTGCTAAGTATGTAGTTTGTTCCCATCTTCCTTTGTCCCAATCTCATACCCAAGCCCCCTGTGTCTCATTTCTATCAGCGTCGCTCCAAGATGACGAAGATTGTGATATATGTTTCAAAAATTTGAATTTGATGAAACAATTGTGAAGACAAAGCCAATTTATGGAAAGTATGATAAAGAAGTGCTGGTTGACAATGACCTCTCAGACTCTTTCAAATTTCCGACCTTGAAGCGTGAAGTCTATACAGAACCAGTGATGAAGGATGATGGGAGTATATTCATCAAATTCATAACCGATTTCAGAGGAATATAGTGGTCAACATTTCTTAATTCGAGGATTCTGCTTGTGTTCAGAATGACTGGGGCCACAATGTAGTGCATGAAGCTACTTATCAATAGAATGCATGGAGGATCAATCTAGCTTGATAAAGAATATCTAGTTCATGCAGTGGACATCCAGAGGCTCACATGCTTATCAACGACTGGAAACATTGTATCAATTGCATTCCAGACAACCTCCAAGCAAGTGAAGAAGACCAAAAATGATAATTACACAAAAGGTATGACACCTAGTGAGGAGGCAAGGGAGCTCTCATAGAGACAATCAACACCCCCAATATCAAGTTCACATGCTACCTCATTGCGAGGAAGCTCATGCACCATCTTTCTAAGAATGAGTGCACACTCTATTTGATTTCAGTTGTGGAGCATTATGTAGAGGGCGCACAGCTAAACTGGTGTAGCTTCCTACTTCAAGAATTGTTCTAATCTTGCGAGGACATCTACAAGCGCGCGAATCATTTCATTTATGAATACATTGTTTGATTTGGAGATCAATTTTTTTTTCTCAAAAATGAAATTGACCAGAATGTGCGAAACTGGGGTCAAGTTGTAGTGTTTGTCATTCTAATTCCAACGACACTTGAATCACCTCAATCCAATGTTGTATGACAAATTTATGATGTTATGATAATTTGGCTCAGCAACTAAAAAATTTGCAGGTGTGTTTATTGGGCCGTTGACTGGGAAGTCCTTACTTCTGATGTCATGATGGCGCCAACATGCCATCTGGGCATACGAGACCAACCACAACTCACCACGTGTCTATATCATACAGGGTGATTTTGTTGAATCTGATTAGTTCTTTTTGTTTTGGTGTCCCAATGGGAGGCTACAATGTGGCCCAACTAGAGGCCACCACATTGCACCTCCACACTGGCTAAATTTTTTGTTAAGGGTTGGATAGCCTTGGAAGGAATCAAACAAGTGAACTGCTATAACATAGCCCAACACTCTACCACCTTGCCTACATGGTGTTTCTTAACTGTATAGTTCTCCGCATCTACTTAAGGTTTAAGTGATGGCACATTTGAGAGAAGGGTTAAGCAGTGAGCCCCGACCCCTAGTTATGTGCATCTCCACAGAACCATGGCATAGGTCTCCAAGTGGGTAGGGCAAGGACCAACCCCGTCCCATGGTCATATACACTCTCCACACGACCATAACAGAGAAGGGAAAAGTGTGATGGGGACCAGCCCCTGGTCACAAGTCAAACCATAGGACCGAGGTGGAAAGGTAAAAGTGCTAGCGACAGGGGCGGAGTTTGAGGCTTGGCCCCAGGTCACTTGTTCGACACGTAACCATAGATGGAGATTGAGGAGCTACAATTAGCCCCGACCCCAGCCACATCACCTCCATGAAAGCTCAACCCAATATAGAAGTTGCCAAGGCTGGCGGGGGCAGACCATTGGCCCAACCCTTGACCGTATGGCGCCCTTGTGGCCTTGGTTTTGCGCTTACGAGGTTATTGGAAAAATTAATGAAGTGGAAATTTTCACCAATAGTGGGTGAATTTGTCACCTCCCAAGTGAATAAAAGGGCAAAAATGTCGCTCTCTTTACAAGTTCAACCAATTTGGAGGATGAATAACAGAAGAAACTTGGGAGAGCCATAACTTGATAAGTTTTTAGTATTTCTGAGTCCAGGAAGAACCTAGATAAGGGTTTTTGGAAATTTTAATCCAATGGAAGCCTTTGTTTACTGATTGGAGAACTTTAGGAAGGACTTCTTGCAGGTTTGTGTCTATGGGTTCCAAGGACAATAAGTGGTTTGAAGCAGTTTTTGAAGGCTTTTGAGCATGGAGAGGACCTTGTAGGGGATTTCTAGCCTTCACATGTTATTTGTTGTAGCTGAGAATTCTATGATGCAACTCATGTTTGTCTTTTCTCATTATGACTTTTTTAGAAAATCTCTCTTTTAGTACTTCAATGTGGAATTGTTGTACATGTATGCTCATTTTCAGATGGAGTACATGGTCTTGATGTGAAATCCATTTTCTTGTTGACTATTTCATAACTGATTGTAGGTTGTCATGCTTTTTAGAGCGAGAGTTATTTGCAAGAGATTGTTTTCTTGAAGGGAAAACTAACCACTCATTTTTCAACACATTTCATGTACCCTTTTACCATTGAAATCTATGGAGAGGTCTAGTTGTGTTAGCAGGCTCGAAGATGTAGCCCAGGAGGGGTGAACTCCATCACCAAATTCTATTTTGTCTCTCTTCTTGTTTTACTTTATGAGTTTCATAATGATATGTTTCTTATTTAAAGTTCACATGAAAAATAACTCATTATCCTTGAAGAGACCATAAAACTTGTTTTTTCACAAGACCCATTTTTACTTGAAAAGCATTAGAGGAAGATTAGTTTTTAGGAAGGAGAGGTTCTCCTCCAATTTCAGATTAATTGGTATCAAAGTTGGTTTTGACCAAGTTGTAGGTATGAGCAAGAATATTGAAGGTCTCCAAGAGCTAGAGGAGATGAACTTGTCTCTTCGAATGGAGAATGTTGAATTGAGGAGATTGCTTGAAGTTGTTGAAGAGGAGAAGAGGCATATGTGCCTTCAGTTGTAGCATGTGCTTGAGGAAAAAATTGGTGAAAGTCACACTCCAGAAGAAGCAAAGAATTCCTCCAAAGTGAAACCAATTTGTGGGCATGGTTCGAACACAGGTGATGGACCCTATGTGGAGAATAATGCTTGCAATTTTTGTGAGTGGCTTGATTCATCTTCAAATTCATCATCAACATCAGAAGCAAAAATGATGGGTGGCTAATCGAAGGAGTTAATCAACATCTGTAATTCAAATCCTTCAGTTTATGTTAATAGCACATCTTTTGCAGCCTTTGAACAGCATACTGAAGGCATTTATATGAAGTTTCTAAGTCAGATGGGTTATGAAGGAGGAGGCCTCAGAGTCAATGGCCAAGGTATTACCAATCCTTTCAAGGTAAAGGAAAGGCCAAGATATGAAGGATTGGGTTATGGTCATAGAGAGTTTGGAGAGTGTTCTAAACCTTTTGAGGCGAAGAAATCATCAGATGATGATATGTCACACCAAGATGGTAGTGATAATGGTAATTTGTCTCCCAAGAGAGATGAATGTTTCAAAAAAATTTGCATGTCATCGTCCAATCCTTATCATCAAAGTTACAACCCAAGGGATAGGTATAAATTTCATGGGAATTTTCCAAATGTTGGTAATTTTGATTATTTGGGGGACATGTATCCTTGCACTTTTTGTAGTGCAATTGACCATTGTGTGGCTGATTGTGAGCAACACAAAGTGATGGTCAAAAGAATGGACCAAATTATTGGCATCAAGCATGAATAACCTCCATCAAGTTTGAATACTTCCTTGTCGATGAGCAAGCGTAAGTACTTTTGTAGCCATTGTAACATGAATGGGCATGGGAATGAAAGGTGTTGGAAACTTCATCCAGAACCTCGTCCCAAGAAGGATAAAGAGGTTATGAAAACCAATGCAAGGATAGAAACAGGTGGAAAACATGATACTAGCATAGTTCCTAAGGAAACCTTCAAAGCAAAGAAGATGTAGAAAGAGAACCCATAAGCCTATGAGAGGAAAAGATTGGGTAGTATGTTTTTATAGTTTATTGCTTTGTAAATTATAAATACTTGTTGTTCATTACTTGTTTTGGGTATTTTGTAAAGTGATACAAGAATAATCACTATTTGGAACAGGTATGGTTTTCATTGACACGTCATGTTATGTTGACTTGTTTATGAGTCCAATTGTTTGAGGAATTTTTGGGATGAACAATGTTTGTCATCCAATATGTCTACAGTTATGTCATGTACTTGTTGATACAAGTGTTTCAAGATGAATCTTGTTGTGAATTAAATCTTTGATAAAGATTGTACAAGAAATGAATATGTTTTTGTGGACAAAGCCAAATGTGTCATTGAATTATTGTAGCCAGAGTAATTTTATGTACAAGCACAGTTTGAGGACAGTAAAGTAAAGTTTGAATCAGTGCATGGAAAGCATTGAATTTTGCTTATGATTTCCAAGATGGAAAGTCAAGTTTGTCTTCAACAAGGGAACTTCAAGATGAAGTTGTTTGAGCCATGAAAGATGGGTTTGGATAGAATGCTCAAACTACATTCATCAATGTTTTTTTCTTGCATGGTTTTAAGAATTGTGGCTCGGTTCTTGACAGGAAGGTGAGGACTTCACGCAGAGGATAGGTGGAGTACCTTGATTGGATCTTGAAGCCACCAACTAAAAAAAAAATTAAGGATTGAGATTTGGGAAGTTTTGAGATTTTTCCTCATTTTTTTTGCTAGGAAAAGATAAACTTTTGGAGTCCAAAACTTCCTACTGGGGAGGTATGACCTAGATATCAAAATTTTGCTCAAAATTGAAAGTGCCTAAATTTTTTAAAAACTAGCATCAATTCGGAGTGTTCTTTTTTCTAATTCTAATGAAACTTGAATCACCTAAATATGATGTCATATGACAAAGTTATGATGTTCTGATCGTTTAGCTCAACAACTAAAACATTTATTGATGTGCTAACTGGGTAGTCTATACTGTTGATGTCATGATGATGTCAACATGACAACTGGGCGTAAGGAACCAACAACAGCTCGCCACATGTCTAGATTGTACAGGGTGAGTTGGTAGAATTTTATTGGTTCTTTTTGTTTTGGTGGCCCAATGGGAGGTTGCCACATGACCCAACTGGAGGCCGCCATGTTGCGCCTCCACACTAGCTAAATTTTTTGTTAAGAGTCGAATAGCCTTGGTAGGAATCGAACCAACAACTTACCACAACAGACCAATGCTCTACCAACTCGCCTACATGGTGCTTACTGATCGTATAGTTCTCTGCATTTACTTAAGGTTTAAGTGATGGTGTGATTGGGAGAGGGGTCGGGCAGTAACCCCAACCCATGGTCACGTGCATCTCCACAAAACCCTAGAAAAGGTCTCCAAGTGGGCGGGGCAGGGACTAGTCTCGGCCCTTGGTCACATATGCTCTCCGCATGACCATGGCAGAGGAGTAGAGGAAAAAGGGCAACGGGGACCAGCCCTTGGTCACAAGGCAAACCATAGGACCGAGGCGGAAAGGTAAAAGAGTTAACGACGAGGGCAGAGTTTGAGGCCTAGCCCCAGGTTACTTATTCGATGTGTAACCACTGATGGAGATTCGAGAGCTAGTGTGGTGGGGGAAGACGGTTAGCCTCGGCCCTCAGCCACATCACCTCTATGCGACCTCAGCCTGACAGAAAAGGTGCCAAGGCCAACAGGGGTAGATCGTTTCCCTAGCCCTCGACCATATGGCACCCATGAGGCCTTGTTTTTGTGCCTACAAGATTATTGGAAAAATTAATGAAGCAACAATTTGCGTCAATGGCGAGCAAATTTGTTGCCTCTCGAGTGGATAAAAGGGCGAAAATGTCACTCTCCTTGCAGGTATAGCCAATTTGGAGGACGAATAGCAAAAGAAACTTGGGAGAGCCTTAACTTGATGAGTTTTTGGTATTTTTGAGTGCAAGAAGAACCATATAGGGGTTTTTGGACATTCTAAATCCAGTGGAAGCCTCCGTTTATTGATTGCAGCACTTTTGGAGGGACTTTTGCAGTTTTAAGTCTATGGGTGTAAGGGACGATCAATGGTTTGAAGTAGTTTTTGAAGGCTTTTGAGCATGGAGAGGACCTTGTAGGGGTTTTATAGCCTTCATATGTTATTTTTAGCATCATTGAATTCTATGATGAAACTCATGTTTGTCTTTTATCGTTATGTCATTTTGAGGAAAGCTCTCTTTTAGTACTTCAGTGTGGAATTGTTGTACATGAATGCTCCTTTTTAAATGAAGTACATGGTCTTGATGTGAAATAATTTTTCTTGTTGACTATTTCCTAATCCTCTGTAGGTTGTCATGATTTTTAGAGTGAGATTTATTTGCTGGAGAATGTTTTTTTGAAGGGGAAACTAGCCACTCATATGTCAACACATTTCATGTACTCTTTTATCACTGAAATCTATGGAGTGGTAGGGAGTTGGATCCTATCACAAAAGACCAACCTCTTTCCCTTAAGTACACACCTTGGTGAACCTCGGGGGACCCAAGTAGCGAGGAAATCAATGAGGCTTCCTTCATCGGATGGTACAAGAAAATGCTGGAGGTAGTCAAGGCTACGGAAAGGATCCTGAAGTTGTTGCTCGATGATTATTCGTCAGAAATATGGTTTTTTATTAGTCACGACAACACATGGATAAGACTGCATTGTGTCCATTATCACACATTCCATATGAGACCTCAAATGTTTATGCTAACTACCGAAGCATTTCATACAGAGGTCAACTCGTGGCCAGACATTGTGAGGGAGGTTTGTGAAGGAAAGCACATGTATTTATTTGAAGGGATGATGCCCCAACCACTACCCGGAGAGACACCTACAGACTTAAGGAAGTTGTTGGCTGAAGAGAATTTGCAACCTATGATCAAGAAACTCAAGAAACAAATGAACTCTTTGAAGGAAACCATTGCCAACATCGAAGTCTCACTAGGTTCGTTCCTTACTTTTGTTGAATTTCAAGGTTAAAGGTAATATGATCTGGGGGTTACTACTCCTCTAGTCGCTGCACTTTTGGTTGTAGGGCCTCATTCCCAGTCTAAACTGATAATACCAAATCCTCGTGGTTCAAAAGCTACAAAACCTCCATTTGGGTCTAAAAAGCAGAAAACGACCCCCACTAGCCAAATTGTAGATCTCACTTTTGAAGAACCCCAACCACAAATCACATCACCAATTATTGAAGAAGTTCCACCCTCCACCTCAATTGCCTCACCTAGTTCACACAATTCATTGTCGCACACAGCTTCCAATCTTCCACCATTTCAAATACCATACCCTATAGAACACTGCTGGGAACGGAAATGGACATGGAGGTTGACTCTGTTATCTAGTCCATCACGACAATTACCAGCAAAAAAGTCACCCCCACATCCATGTTGTCTTTATTGTTGGAGTTAGTTCCACTAATGGTCACTAAACCAATAATTACCTAGCCCCTCACCACTACCATCCATCTAGTATCATTACCCCTTCACCTTTTTCCTTCAATTCCACCCCTCATTTCCATCCGCACTAGTCCACCATCAGTCGAACCGTCACAGTAGGACACATCACCCCATGGACATTTAGATAAGTTTTTCGCCAGTGGGAAGCCCCTACAAAGTCAATTTCTGGAACCCCCCACCATGAACCAAGATGATATCCAGGGCTGGTCCTCAACCTAGTTGTTTAATTTTACTCAACTAGTCACATGCTGAGCAGAGGCATTGCATAATGGTTTTATTACTGAGCATAGACAACAACAACAACATATTATTACACTTATAGAAGAACAAGATCAGATGTGCCAAGAAAAACAACACCTTCAGGGTCAGCTAGAGCAGATCACAAAAAAATTCAAGGTACTGTGGCCTTTAGTCTCTGATGTCATTCTTAATGCCTCAAAGGACTTCTCAGCATGACCACTAGTCGAATTTTGTGACCACATCTAGACATCATGTCACAATTGAATTTATGCCAACTGTGAGCTCAAGAATACCCTCGCTACCACACAGAGTGCATTGCCAGACCCTTCCACAACGTATACAAATGAGATCGACCAGAAAATGGCTGACGCAACCTACCTCAAAGAATCCATCATCAATGTTGTGGAAGAAGCCCATGCTCTCCTACAAAAGGTTCACAATTGGTTGAGTTGTCTAGCAAAAAAGAACCAGCCTGTCTACCCCCTCTGCAACCAGTTCAACCAGCTATTTAATGATGTCAGGAGCACCATAGACAAGAACCAGTAGAAGAAGATCCTATAAGAGGTAAACACTCTCGACACCCAAATTTAGTAGATTGAAAATGACTTGGCCAAAAACAAGCAAATACTTTGGGAGCTTCGAACACCAATGTAAACACATTTAGAAACTTTGTAGCAACTTAGTGATGACATAGACGTTAAGTGGAATTTATTTGTTGATGGCATGATTGGCCCAACCAATGTCTGATACTACAACTAAGTTCCTCGGCCAGGAAGCTGCACTCACAAGTACTTGGCAGGAAGTGCTTAATCTGTACACACAGTTCAGATAGGTGACCGATATATTTGTCCATGTAGATGCCTCTTGTATAGCTTTGGGAGTAGTGTTGGCACAACTTGGTGCGAGAGAAATTGATCATCTTATAGCTTTTGCAAGTAGAAGGTTATCTAAAGCAGAAAACAATTACACCACTACAAAAAGGGAAGGATTGGTTGTGGTGTATGCTTTGCAGAATTTTAAACACTATTTGTTGGGATCACACTTTAAAATGCTTATAGATTATTCTGCACTGAAGTATTTGGTTAATAAGCCTTTCTTAGGAGGAAATATTTTCAAATGGTTACTGTTATTCCATAAATATGACTTTGAAATCATTGTTAAGCCAGGAAGACTGAATTCAGGACCTAATCATCTGTCAAGATTGGAAACAGGGGGAGAACCAAGCATAGAAGATAATCTCCCTGATGCACAGTTATTTGCAATTAGAATTGCAGATGACCATTTTGTAGACATCATTCAGTTTTTCAACACAGGAATGGCTCCTTCAAAATATACTATGAAGCAGAAGAAAGAATTAGTGGTTAAGGCAAATGATTTTTCATTAATAGCAGGATAGTTATATAAGATGTGACCAGATGAGATACTGTGCAAATATGTTCTTGAACATGAAATGCAAGAAAAGATATTGCACATAAGATTTTGAGAGGAAGACTGTGGTGGCCTACACTACATAAAGATGCGAAGGAGTGCTATAGAGCATGTGATATGTGTCAAAGAACAGGAAAACCTTCAAGAAGAGATGATATGCCATTGGTACCACAAGTTACATTACAGGCCTTTGATAAGTGGGCTATTGATTTTGTTGGACCCATCAACCCACTTGGAAAAAGGACTTGTGTGAGGTACATAATATAGCAATTGATTACTTGACAAGATGGACTGGAGCAAAACCAGTAAGGGAATGTAACTGTTACAAAGTTTATTATTGAGTATATGTTGTCTATATTTGGATGTCCAAAGATTATGATGAGTGACCAAGGTTCACACTTCCTAAACAAGACTATTGGAGCATTGACTGAGGAATTCCAAGTTTATCATCAGAAAAGTATGCTTTATCATCCTTAGGAAAATGGAACAGTAGAAGCATTTAATAAGATTTTGGAATATGCACTTACTAAGGTATGCAATGTGAATAGAGATGATTGGGACCTTAGAATTCTAGCAGTTTTATGGGCTTATAGGACCACATGCAAAAATTTGACAGGTCAGACACCATTCATGTTAGTTTATGGGAAAGAAGTTGTGATGCCTATGGAGTACATCATCCCTAGATTGAGGATTGAAACTTTTATAGGTATGGCAGACCTTGACATAATGAAGGAAAAAATTGCATAGTTGATTGCTTTAGAGGAAGACAAATTTATAGTGAGATTTCATCAGCAGGTATAGAAAGCAAGAGAAAAGGCCTAGAATGAGAGACATATTAAGCAGCAAAAGTTCTAGGTAGGAGACCTTGTTCTCCTCTATGACAGTAAGTTTGTAAAATTTCCAAGAAAATTCAAGACGCATTGGTTGGACCCATACATTATCAAGCATATTATAAATGGAGGCACAGTTCAATTAGAAAAGTTAAATGGAGAATTGATTAAGGGAAGAGTAAATGACAAAAATTTGAAGATGTAAAGGGAAGCGAGGATATGACATAAACTCAATCAGTGAACAAGGGGTTCGCTTCACAACACACATATTGGGTGGGAAGACCATGAGAAAGTGTCAGGCTAATGAAGTCCCTGCAGTGGTAGTTTCATTAGTTGTGCAATACGCCAATGGCGTTCAGTACAACTCGATTGAATACCTTTGAAAATAATTTAAGGACGACTGCCACGAGGTCTAGGAGAAAGGTACCACATTCCATTATGCATGGTTGATATTGATAATTGCAATGGTGGCATTGAGAGAGTCAGAGGATTCGTAGTTCCCTCTGGTAGTTTCAAATGTTTGTGAAGCTGCCTGGTATGCCTCATTGTGGTATACCACTCAACTATCGTGAGAAACGGAGAACAATTTTTTTTTCATATTATATCATATGGAATTATATATGTTAGTGAACCAACATCCTCGCCTTTTTCCGAGCTTATATGAGCAGTATGGTGTTGTTGCGAAGTTTAAGGCTGATTTCCACAAATTATATATACAGACTCACGAGGACACAAAGAAGAAATGGCATTCCCTGCCATACTTGGTAAAATAATATGATCTCTTAGCACAGGTACAACAGTGGCCTGCAAAATGGATGACTATGCTAGAAACACAGGAAGAAGATAGTTCCATAGAGCAGGACACAATGCAACATGGAGAAGCGAGCGGAAAGGACAAAGACAAGGATGAACATGACTTAGAGGAAGAAGAGAAACATGATGAGGGTCATGAGGATCCTCCTGAAGGAGATGAGCAGAATAAGGAGTCAGAAGAGACAGAGATAGACCCCGCTGTCACAGAAAAGAGGAAGGTAGGCGCCGAAGCTGGCTCAAGAACCAAAAAGAAGCAGAAGGTAGACAAGACGAAGGGTATAACACCAGTGGTCCTCACTGAAGGGGAATTAGATAAAATCAGGGACAAGATACAAGAAGAAACGAAAAAATCATGGAGAAAGTTAGAATATCGCTACGATGCACTTCTAATAGGTATCGAAGAGCAGAATGCAGAACTAAAAATACTAGTGCAGACAGTTAGACAACCAACGCAGGTCATGGAGAAGTTTGGAGAAGAGAGGCAAATAGAGTCTACACTTGTAGCGCGATTAGCATCAATATCTGCCAGAGCCCTGCAGTTTGACTCTACTGAGGTTCAACAACATGCTAAATAATGGAGGAATGTCAACATGAACATCACAACAGTACCGTTGTAAAGATTACACAAGCTACACATAGAGATAATAGAGGAGCTGAAGCTATGCGAACAACACACCTCACAGTTAAACATTCAGGTAGAAAGGGGGTGGGCTTCACTGCAGCAGAATCTCAACTAGGTGATCCAGGAAAGGGATCAAGTAGTTTAGTAGCAACAAAATCCCAAGGAACTAGTCGAAGCCACATTAAGAGAAGTTCTGAACCTTGATGTCTAAGAAGAGGAGCCAGTAGAAGATAAGGTGACGAAGATCAACCTTGTAGTGAAAGGATACAAGCATAAGATTGCAGATGTGTAATTTAAATATGAAATACAGATCTGTGAGCTACAAATGAAATTGTTGCCAACCACGTCACAGGAATTAAGAGAACAAAGGGAGACCTACATAAAGACTACAATGGTTGGAATCTTTGCAGCAGTGGCAGATTGTTGGAAGCTTCTAGATGAGAGCCTATAGATTTGGACTTTGCTACAAGAAGATCCAAATGTGCAGAAATTGCAAGAAGAATTTTAGCAAAAGCAGTAGCAGCTGGAAGAGATTTGAGCAACTGCGAAGAGCTTATCAATCTTGCAGAAGCTCGCTAATTTCAGTTGGGAAATGCCCTCCAGAAGAAGATTGAGGAACTAAAGAAGGAAGAGTAGGATTCGACAAAGAGAACTCAGCCATGGCAAGCTAAAGCTCTCCAAATTTCATAGGCAGTAGATGAGAAGCTTCAAGAGCTTCGACAAAGGGAGACAATGATGGTGTAGAAGGCCACCGAACATGTGACAGAAGCATTATTGGATGAAGTGCGAAACGAAAAAAAGTAGGTAACTGTGATTTTGTAGCAGTTCAACAAGGCCTACAACAACATCCCAGAAAATATCAGAGGCAAAGCAGCTGAGTGACTCGGGACGAGTCACATGTGAGTGTTGGGGGCCTGTTGGGTACAACCCAACTTGGCCTAGTTTTTGGCAAAGACTCTGTGTTCTGAGTGGAGCGCGTAACAAAGTGCGAAGTGGACCATGTAGTGGAGAAATTTGAATATATCGTGCAGTACAAGGGCTTTGGGATAGGGTGAAGCTCCTTGTTTTTGTAATAATGTAAAAAATCAATGGGTTTTGGGACCATAACTACTTGTATTAGGGAGCTAATGGTATTTGGACCATGGTATTG
This sequence comes from Pinus taeda, assembly GCA_000404065.3. Classification (NCBI taxonomy): domain Eukaryota; kingdom Viridiplantae; phylum Streptophyta; class Pinopsida; order Pinales; family Pinaceae; genus Pinus; species Pinus taeda. Next base: position 110,950 of record APFE031226848.1, read on the forward strand.
TAATGATGTACCCTTTGATGTAATAGTATATATGGGGTCAAATAATAAGAAGAAAATCATAATCTTATGATCTAGATCTGTGTTATGGCTGAATTCTTGTGATCTGTAGTTGGAAGAAGAGGCGGGGTTCTGTAGTTGAGAACACAGAGGCCTGAGTTTGCATCTAAGTGTGCAGAGGACCTACAGCTTAGTGTGCAGGTCAAGAATTGTTTGTTGTATAAAGAATCATTATATTAGAAATATTCTTGTGGACGTAGCCCCACATTGGGGTGAACCATGGTAATTTGGTGTCTTCATGTGTATATTTACTTACTATTTGTGTTGCGTAGCAATTTATTACAATTACACTATATTTTCAGCACAATGATGATTTATGGCTTTATATGATATGTTTAAGTGGTTAATGTAATGTGGAAAAGTTATTTATGAATGTTAATAATAAAATAAACATAAAATACCACATCTCCACGTCCCTCTAGGCTACAGAAACCTAGTTTTGCATCCTCCCATAGTCACTTTGGGTGAGACTGTGACCTGCTTGTAGGTCATTGTCCAAAGGGCTAGTGATTGAGGGTTTTGTTGGTGCACAATATAGATCGAACCTAGATCAACCCAAATCATAACCAACATGTTGCGATCAGGCTTCTGTGTGGTATGAATCAGTATTCTTTGATTCTTGCCTCTCTGATATGATTCCTCTTGATGCTAGATTCTGATCCCCATCTAACTAAGATCGTGACACGCCTTGGGTGAGACTCCTCACCCTTTTAGGTAAGGTGAAAATTTTGGATTTGGGCTAGACTACAACGGAGCTTTTGTTGGCTCCTATGCCAGAACCCGGGGTCTCAACCCTGTTGCTATTTTTACGCCAACAATACCATGTTAGAAAAAAATATCGAGAGAGAGAGCGAGAGAGAGAGAGAGAGAGAGAGAGAGAGAGAGAGAGAGAGAGAGAGATTACACACAACACCAAAACACACTTTGATATCTTTATTGATCACAATAGTTACACATATATAGGACATAAAACACAGATTTCGACACATTTAGATCATGACTACAACTCATACATAGGAATCACAACATCTAGACTAACACTTGAGAACTCATAATGACAACTCATAACAACACATGGAAGTTTTACTTCAATAGTTGTAACAGGGGTCCAGTCGAGAAATTTCTTGACTCCTTAATCCTTGCTGGGGACAAGTGACCCACAAAGCTAGAGAAAATAGGCCAGGGGCTTTATTTTTACATGTCGTGGCTCAATAAAATCATTTAGGCTTTTTGTTGAGAGGCTCTCAAGTATCAATTTGCATGCACTAGTCTACAAGGAGACACAAAAATTGATATGGGTGCGTGCAAGAGTTTTTATCCCTCACTTATTCCATATTTTTCTGTAGCTTATTTTGACCAGCTAAAACACATCCCTCACACTTCGTGTCTACCATAAATTATATTTGGGATGAAGTATTATGTCCTGGTTGTATGGTCTTCAATACAAATAGCATAAGTTTATGATGTATATTTGTTTCCACCAACCTTATTGAATATCAGGCTTGGTAATTCTTTCAATTGTTGAAAACTCATGCATCCATGTCTAACTTATTGGAGCCAATAGTTATGTACCAAAACACACATTGCAAGCACAACATCCATTATAGCAACTAGTGAAGCAAAAGAAATTACCATGATATGTTCTTGAGGGAGAGAATAATCTGCCATTCCATATTTGAATCTCCAACATAGTTTGGAAGAATGTGACCTAGTTCCTTAGAGACAATCACTACATATATTGCAATTCCCTTGTAATTTTCATTCATTGTAACCAAGTCGCTATTATATTCATTACACTAGCTGCTTTGAAGCTAGAGTGGAGAGTTCCATTCATAGAATTTGAGTCTCACACAGACTTACGAGGTCCATTTTCAAAGAAAGCAATTGAAAACAAAATTTTACTAGGAGAAGTTATGCATGCCAGAGATTTCCTAAATGAGAAATTCAGGGCATCATCACTTTTGAGCAATTGAATGAGAGACATTCCCTCAGTTACAACATGAGCATGAGGAACTCATGGAATGGGATTTTTCATTACGAAATGTCTCAAAACAACAAGTAGTTACAAAGATGGCCATTTGTAGCAGCAAAGATAATATATTCCAAGGATAACCATAGTCAAAGAATCTAGAAGTGTTATCACAATTTTAGTTGTTAATTTTTAAAAGCACTGACAGTTTCACTGTCAGTGTTGATTTGTAAATAAAACAATGTTAAAGCACTGACAACGGGAGTGTCAGCGCCAGTTTGTAATAAACATGAGAATGTCGATAATGGGGTTATCAGCATTTATCAGCTGCATAAAAATGATTAACAGGAATATGTTGACAATGAGAGTGTTAGTGTTATCAAGTATTGGCTGATATTGGGAATATCAATGCGAAAAATAAAATTTGAATTTGAATTTTTGAAATGCACTGACACGTTCCATGTTAGCAACAAAATAATCATTACTAAAATTAAAAAAGGAAAATTCGCTGACAATGGAAGTAGCAACACATTTCTATAAAAATGGCTAGTTAAAACTTTGCTTTTCTTGTATAGCATAGTAATTTCAGGCACTATTTCTAGACAAATGAGAATTAATTTTTCAAAACCGAAAGACTTTTTTGTCCACAATGGACCCATTTAGAAAAATTTCTCTCGGTTTTCTAACAAATATCATGGTTTTGGATTTTCGAAGGGACAACTGAACCATATTTTTCGGGATTTTGTGAGGAAAAAGCTCATGGACATTTGTTGACTTGGATGCCACCTCACCAAATTCAACTTGTTGATCCTTATCTCCAGCCATGACTCCATCAACAACATGATATTTAGATGCATATAGGGTTGGAAAGTTTTATATGCATGTACTTGAGACGTACGTTGTGATTTTTAGACTTTGTAAGTAAAACTTTGCTAGAAACTGGTTTTTATTTAGTTTGTCTTTTCTATAAAGACAGGGACTCTATAACGAAGAAGGATTGGGAATACTTTGAAGATCAGACCTGGTGTATATTATTTTAATATTAATAGAACTTGTTGTAAGAAGTATTACAACATTTCAGAGATTCATGTGTTGAAGGTTTCCAGTCAGTTTCTTATCGTGTTTTTCCTCTTTCTTAGTCAATGATTGAATCCATTGATCTTTAGAAATTTGAATAAAAGTTATGAAATAGAATTCTTTATAAATCTATATTTCAGGTTATTCAAATTTCCTATATTTTTTCAACTTAAATGTCAATTGTAGAATTCACATGGTTTCTCTGTCTTTTTATGTTTACTTCAACTTTCTCCCACCATATCTCATTAATGATTTGTCTAAGAAACCTGCAACTATCTTGCCTCTGTTACTCTGATTTATATGGCCTATAGCTAGTGTATTTGTATCAAAGACATCATTTTCAATGTTAGTATTTTTCATGTATCTCAACCAAAATTTATTTTTTAATAAATCTGACCACAAAATCCAATTGCAAAACCTTCTACTATAGTGACCTAGAGTAGTTGAGTTTTAGGGAGAGATCCCTCTACGGGTTGAAGGGTCAGCTTTCAAACTCAAAGAGGTTAGAGGTTACCTTAGAGGTTTTCTCATAGCCAAGTTTCCTCTAAGAGATAACAAAGTGAAGATCTCAAATTAGATCTAGAGGATTTCCCTACTTGTTTGGAACAACTTTTTCCCAGGGAACATATTATATGCCTTCCATGTTTCAATAGATTTCTAATTGGTTGTCTAACTCAATCGATCATAATTTGTAGAGAATGTCCATATTGTCATTCGATTGTGCATTTGGAATGAGCATGACTATGTGGAATAATCTAAGTTAGGGCATCATCAACTACGACCACTTTTGTCTATAGGATCAAGGAATATGTAATTAGGAATAATTTTTCCTTCAAGGAAAGCATAGCTACCATGTTCTTCACCAAGAGTCAATTTCCCACAGGGAGAATCAGAATAACATAGAATCATTAGTATTGTCACACAACTCTCTTAGAAAAGTGATACACTATTTAGTTCGCATGATGAAACAATCGAAGGTGTTGAATGTTAACTCCAAAACGCGAGGTAATTTGACATAGGAACGAATGTTTGAAGCATATTTCAGGGTCAAAATTTTGCAACAATATCCAACATTCGTTTAGCATTTAGTTGGGACATACACTGCAAGTATCATAGTTGGTCCATAATTGGTTATGGGTAAACCATAGAAAACCATTTTCCAATCTTGCCATTGTCAATTCAATTATGGGTCATCCATAAAACCATGGATATGGTTTAACTATGCAAAACCCTTGTATTCTTTGGCACTTGCACACTATAATCACTTGGTTATGGATCATCCACAAACCCATGGTTATGGGTTAACCACACAAAACCCTTCTCTTCATTGGCACTTAATGCATTGTAATTGTCATGGTTATGAGTTAACCACACAAAATGTTTTTCTTCATTGGCTCATATATTTTTCATCAAGACAATTAGCTCATGAGGAATTACATTCAAAAGAAGATTCTAGGAACTTGACACAATGGGGATTATTGCTTCCTAAGAATGCAGGATTGATCCGAGTGGAGAGTGGTATCCACACATGATATTGAATGACGTAACTCAAGAAGGCACTGAAAATATTATAAATAATAAGCCTTACCTTTCAAAAAGACATTCAGTGTTATAGGTTGTAGATGTAATAGTGTTTTCTTTTCCATTTAATAAGGAGTTGTGTTGCAGGAAAACCATTATCCCTATGAGTTAATTCTCACAGACTGTCATCCACAGAAGCGCTATCCCTTTGGCACTAGTCAGAATGTTATATCCACATGAAAAACAACCACCTTTTCCATGCAGAGTTCCCAAGTCTTGCCAAAAAAGTTTTCACTCTATGTTGCACGTACTACGGGGATTGTAAGTCACGATGTGCAAATACCACTTTTGGTGTAGCCTCATGCACTTTCCTCCTAGAAAGCACACTTTAGAACACTTCTTTGAAAGGTCTTTCATTCACCATGGATTTTGTTCAAATCCAATGCTCAGGATGTAATTTACGAGTTTAAGATCACAATGATCGTCTATCTTGTAACAACTCCAAACTTAATAAAAAAATATCTAAGGGCGAGCGATGTGGATTACACTCAACACTGAGTGCTATGTAGCTTTATTTAACTTTTCACTCTCCTTAGTGTTGTATATAATGGAGAATATGTAAATTAGGAGAGATTCGGCTCACTAGAGCCTTAAATTAGGAATTAGTTCCTACTTCTTAGGAAAATGTTCTAACTTCCCTACCTGTGTGAAAACTATATATATTTTTGATTGTAAGATGAAAGGTGTAGAGTGTTCTGCTAGAGGCAGTCTCTATGTAGAGCTCTTATATGTGAGCTGCCTAGTTTATTAATAAAGTTGATTCTTCAATTTTTAACATGGTATTAGAGGTCAGGGCTGGTGAGTCAAAGCTAGTATGCTTTGATCGCTGAGTAAGTGCCAAATTGACGGCCTAGTGGCTGATGTGAAGAAAACCTCGTATGGTGAGGAGGCGGAGCAACATGATTTTTTTAAAATGTTATTCACATTCATCATTTCTTTTCCTTAAAGAAGGAGAGCGTTGACCATTGCGGATTCCAAAGGAAAAAAAGCAATGGTTGGGCACCCGATAATCACGGATCTGGGAATCAAGATCGCATTGATCCGTTCACTGTCATTTTTCCTACTCGGAGGGTGTTTTCGGGTGTCGCTGCGTCGCCTTCATGTGTTACCGACTTGTTGGTAGATCCATGCTGCGTGAATAATCAAAACAACATTGTGCCTGCGTGAATTGTGTGTTGACCGTGGCTGTGACATCTGTGTGCGAGTGAAGGTGACCGCCCTGTTATGGACGCCGCACCGAGGTGAAGGTTGTTGTGCAGTTTTTCCTGGATGCTAGAGACCGAGCATAAATTAAACAATCTCCAACAACATTTCTCGAGCTTGAGGACCTGCAGGTTGAGCGTCGAGTGAGATCGATGGGCTTGATTATATAGAATAATGCCACGGTCACGTGCTTCCTAGTCAAAGTTCCAGGGCATCGATCCGTGCAGCAGAGGTCGATGAAGTAGAAGGTGTGTTGCAGCGACGTCCTGCATGAAGTAACCTTTGAGTGAAGGCCAACGCACTGGTGCAAGAAACGTGGTCTCAGGGCGCTAGACTCTAGTGTCGACAACAGGGTGCAACAGTGGGGTGGTGAGTGTCGGTGGTGCCTCCACGTAGGATCGGTGGTGCCTTTATTCAACTATGATACAAGTGATCTCGATTCTACAAAACATGCAATATGCCTGTTCCTGGATTAGTGTTGGGGATTTTTCTGATAAAATCCCAAAAACAAAAAAACTTGCACACAGAGACAATGCTCTGTTTCGCCACAAGAATTTTTAACACAGCGGAAACATAAAAAAAAATTCTGAGCAGTGGGCAGAGTTCATACACACCAGGGATTTCTATTCATAAAAGGATTGCTGTTACAAATTATAATCTTCCTCTTCCTGAGAGGGATTCACCACTAACGATTCACCTCTGTGTGAAAAATTACATATGGATATTTTTGCTCACGCTGCTACGTGCATCCAGAGTATTACATACGCACTGCTGTGCATGCCTTTTCAATTGCACTTACCAAAAAATGAAAACATTACATTTATATATGAGAACCAAAAAAAAACTTACATGCGTTTTCACTTGCCATGCTGCCGTAAAAGAAGATAATGAAAATTAAATGGTTTTACTGGCATTTACCTGTGCCCATACTCCCGCTGAAATAAAAAAATGATAAAATTAAAAGTTTCACCAAAACTTACCAACCCACAGTAAATTGCATTTACTGTTTTACTGACAATACTTGCGGTAAAGTAACTTTTACTTTACGTTGAATTCACTTTGCAGGCTTGTACTTGAACCAGTATTCAATCTGGCTTTGGAAATCCATCGGGTCCGGACTTCATCGCATGGCACACATATATGCAAAAGTTGTGCACCCATGGTTTCCCTGATTGCGAAATACTGTGGACCCGATAATCTATCAAAAACAATTAATACCATCGTCAGGTCCGGCCCATCGGTGATTGCTCATTTATAAAAAGTCATGCTCCACTTGAAACGCCGATAGCGATACGCCGATGCGATATCGGCGATCGCTCATCGCAAACAACAAAAGAAAGTTTATAATTCCCCGCTTCCATTTCGCCGATGCGATATCGGCAATCGCACATCACTGAATCGCTCCAAGGTGAATCGCTCCAAGCTGAATCGCTCACCCGATGCGCAGTTGAAATTACACTTTCAACACTCCCCTTTAATTTCAACTGCTGGGCATTCAACCATACCCAAACATTTCCTCAAAAATTCAAAGCTTTTCTGATCTAATGGCTTTGTCAAAATGTATGCTACCTATTCCTGAGTCTTGCAATGTTGTAAAATGATTTCTCCATTATTTACCAATTCTCTGATATAATGAAACCTCGTGTCGATGTGTTTCGTTCTCTTATGAAACACTGAATTTTTTGATAATGCAATAGCTGAGCTATTGTCACAAAAAATCACTGTTGCTTTTGCATGCTCTCGGCCTAAGCTCCTCAACATTCTTCTCATCCACACTGCCTGGCATGCTGCTGCTGTAGCTGCCACATATTCAGCCTCTGCTGTAGACAATGCTACAATGGACTGCTTCTTAGAAG
>APFE031226848.1:123272-175143 GCA_000404065.3 Pinus taeda
ACATGCTTCTCGCCATATCCATGATGGTCCTGTTCTTCCTTTCAGCAACTCCATTTTGCTGTGGGGTGTACCTTGTGGTAAATTGTTTGTGAATTCCATTTTCCCTGCAAAATCGTAGGAATTCCTTGGAGATATACTCTCCTCCTCTATCAGTTCTCAAGACTTTAATATGCAGCCCGCTTTGGTTCTCCACAAGTGCCTTGAAATTTTTGAACTTCTCAAACACTTCACTTTTGTTCTTTAGAAAGTAAATCCAAGTCTTTCTAGTAAAATCATCAATAAAAGTTAGGAAATATTGGCTGCCTGCTAGTGATGGAGTTTGCATCGGTCCACATACATCTGAGTGGACAATCTCTAAGGGTGCTTTTGCCCTTATGCTTTTCCCTGATGGAAAACTTTCTCTGTGTTGTTTCCCCAATATGAAACCTTCACAAAGGCTATCTGGTTTCTCTATCAATGGTAATTCTCTTACCATCCCTTTTCTGCTCAACAAATTAAGACCTCCAAAGTTGAGATGTCCAAATCTCAAGTGCCACAACCAATTTTCATCCTTTGGCACGCTTTGGAAAGCCTCTTGGGTAACTGCTGCAATTACTTCTTTGTTTTTCAAATCTTCCCTTATTCTAAGAGGGAACATCTTGTTCCTTGTCATCTTCACTTCAGCAATACATCTTTTGCTGGGTGCTATATCCATGATGGTGCATACATCATTCTTAAAGAAAACATTGTACCCCTTATAGACAAGCTGTCCAATGCTCAAGAGGTTACACCTCATTCCAGGGACATAGTAGACATCTGCTATGGTTTTCTTTTCACCCTTCTTTGTAAATATTTTGACTTCCCCTTTTCCCATAACAGAAATTTTGCTATCAGTCCCAAGTGTGACTTCAGATTTCACATTTTGATCTAAGGCAGAAAACAGGGCTATGTTTCCTGTCATATGGTTACTGCAACCGGAATCTAGAAACCATATATCTTCACTATTCGTTTCAGCCATGTTACAAGCTAGTAAAACATTATTTTGGTTGATATTTTCTCTAGTGATACTTGCACTAGAACTATTACTCATATCATGCTGCTTCTTCCTACACTCATTGGCATAATGCCCATATTTTTTACAATAATAACATTGGACATTGGATTTTTCATACCTCTATCCTTGAGCATGATGTTGTCCTCTTTGTTGGCTGCTGCCATGGCCTCGATTCTGATCTGAATTGCTGCCTCTTCCTTGAGCATTTGCTGGACTGTTCCTTCCACCTCTGTTCTGGCTTCTGCCTCTTCCTCTCTTGTTTCCTCTGCCTTGACCTCTTCCTCTTCCAAAAGACACTTGGGTCTTGAAGGCTTGCTCTAGAGATGGGTTTTCATTTCTACTCAACCTTTGCTCATGAGTTATCAGTGATGCATGAAGTTCATCAACGGAAAAGTTTGAGAGATCCTTTGTCTCTTCCATGGTGGTGACAATCACATCAAATTTTGAGACCCTCAAAAGTTTCTCCACAATCCTCCTTTCTTCAAGAACTTCTCCATGAGTCCTCATTTGTGTGACCAAACCAATCACATGTGTGAAGAATGAGTCAATATTGTCTGACTCCTTCATGCACAGGTTTTCAAAATCTCTCCTCAGCAACTATAGTTTAGCTGTCTTCACTTTCTCCATGCCTTGATAGGCTGTCTTGAGGGTTTTCCATGATTCTTTGGATGTCTTAGCTGCTTCTATCCTTGGAAACACACTCTGGTCCACTGCTTGATACAAAAATACAAGGGCTTTTGAATCCTTCTTCCTATTGCTCTTTAGTAGATCTTTCTCTGCCTGAGTTAATCTGTTAAACTCATTTTCATCTGCTGGCTCTTCAAAACCATCTTGAACTAATTCCCATAAATCTTGACAGGCAAACAGGGCTCTCATGGTTATTTCCCAATAGTCATAGTTTTTCCCATTGAACTGTGGGAATTGAGGATTAAACATACCCATGCTCGTGCTGGTGCTGGCCATTCTAGCACTCCTTAACTTATGCTATACAATGCTTGACTATGTATTAAAATAACTGATTTTTTCTTTAGCAGCTACAAAAAAAAACTTTGAGGAATACCTGGATCTTTTTAACTGAGTCTTCACTTTGCTGGAGAAGATTTACTGCAGCCAGAAAACTCCTTCCTTCAGCTTCTTTGAATGTCTTCAAAGAGCCTGAACAAGCTCTGATACCACTGTTGGGGATTTTTCTGATAAAATCCCAAAAAAAAAAAACTTGCACACAGAGACAATGCTTTGTTTCACCACGTGAATTTTTAACACAGCGGAAACATAAAAAAAAATTTCTGAGCAGCGGGCAGAGTTCATACACACCAGGGATTTCTATTCATAAAAGGATTGTTGTTACAAATTATAATCTTCCTCTTCCTGAGAGGGATTCACCACTAACGATTCACCTCTGTGTGAAAAATTACATATGGATATTTTTGCTCACGCTGCTGCGTGCATCCAGAGTATTACATACGCACTGCTGTGCATGCCTTTTCAATTGCACTTACCAAAAAATGAAAACATTACATTTATATATGAGAACCAAAAAAAAACTTACATGCGTTTTCACTTGCCATGCTGCCGTAAAAGAAGATAATGAAAATTAAATGGTTTTACTGGCATTTACTTGTGCCCATACTCCCGCTGAAATAAAAAAAATGATAAAATTAAAAGTTTCACCAAAACTTACCAACCCACAGTAAATTGCATTTACTGTTTTACTGACAATACTTGTGGTAAAGTAACTTTTACTTTATGTTGAATTCACTTTGCAGGCTTGTACTTGAACCAGTATTCAATCTGGCTTTGGAAATCCATCGGGTCCGGACTTCATCGCATGGCACACATATATGCAAAAGTTGTGCACCCATGGTTTCCCCGATTGCAAAATACTGTGGACCCGATAATCTATCAAAAAAAATTAATACCATCGTCGGGTTCGGCCCATCGGCGATTGCTCATTTATAAAAAGTCATGCTCCACTTGAAACGCTGATAGCGATATGCCGATGCGATATCAGCGATCGCTCATCGCAAACAACAAAAGAAACTTTATAATTCCCCGCTTCCATTTCGCTGATGCGATATCGACAATCGCACATCGCTGAATCGCTCCAAGCTGAATCACTCACCCGATGCGCAGTTGAAATTACACTTTCAACAATTAGAAACCAAACATTAATCGACTTCTCCAGCAAAGGACAGCCAAAATAACGAATCATCGTTATGGTTTTCAGCTTTTTCTTCATTCAAATTCATGTCTAAATCGAAGTCTCTATCGACACAAAATCCTCGTTGCATTTGTTCCTCTTTCAGATTCAGAGGGAGTCCAAGGTGATGATCTGAAGGCCATAAAAAGTCAAAGGTAGGCCTTGAGTGAATTTCCAAGGCCATTTTTTTTTCTTAAAAAAAAGGGGTTAGCGGTTATAACATTTCAGTTATATCAAGTTATTTTAAACAAAATTGGGATTATAAACAATGGGGTTAAATATATTTTTTGAAAAATGTTGGGTGCATTTGATTAAGGTTGGAGTATTTTTTTAGAGTTTTTTTTTTAATTAAAAAAAAACAAATGGGACTTTTTGCAAGGAATTGTTTTTTTAAGAGAGCACCCATTTCTTTTTTTGAAATTGCTCCTTGGATCCGGAGATAGGTCCATTTTTTATTTCTCGAAGGAGACTTGTCATGATGAACAATTAGATAGGAGAGGCTTATCTAAATGAGAGAAATAAGTTCGACGGTTCCAATTACTCCAATTGGAAATTTAAATTGCAGAATTTGTTGGAGGGGAAAAATGCATGGGAAATTGCAACCAGTGATGAGTAACAACAACAACAATCCAGGACTGGGAAAAGAGAGAGAATAAGGCAAAGGTGCTGCTCAAATCGTCTGTGAAAGATTGCATTATTCTTCATATTCGAGAATGTAAATCTGCAGCAAACATCTGGACAACTCTCAAAGACTTGTATGAGATAAAGAACACAAATCGCCTATTATTTCTAAAGAGAAAGATTCTCTCCATTAAAATGGAAGAGAATGAATCAGTAGCAATGTTCATCTCTCCTATCAAGGAGCTTAAGAATAAGTTGGGCGACATTGGCGAAACAATATTAGACACTGATTTTGTCACAATTACCATGAATGGTATGTATGATGACTATCAGATGTTCATCACTATGCTGAATGAGAGAGAAAAATCCCCCAAGTTTGAATAATTGACAGGGATCCTAATGCAGGAGGAGGAAATGTGAAACACCCTGAAACCCCAAAGCTCAGATCTTGCCCTAATGGAAAATAAGAAGCCCTTAAGAGGAAAGATAAATGCAACACATAAAAGTGGAGTAACCTTACAAAGAAAGCCACCTCCATCTCAAGGTAAGCCTTTAAATAGAAGTGATTCAAGACCAAAATGTTTTTATTGTGGTAAAATTGGTCATATAGCTAAACATTGCCAGAAGAAGAAGTTTGATGAAGGTCAACAGAAACACAAGAAGCATGTAGGTCATTTTGTTGTTGAAGAACATAATCCGAATCTTAGACTATTCATATCTGATTTTGCATTTTCTGCTGAGGATGATGAAGCAGAAACTTGGTTTGTGGACTTAGGAGCTTCCACCCACATGACATGAAACATGCATTGTTTTGAAAATTTCAAAGAGACCAACAGTGGAGCAAACATCTATCTTGGAAATGATAGAGGGTACAAAATCAAAGGATATGGTAATGTTCACGTTATTTTTCATGATGGAAATATTAGGAATATTCAAAATATAATGTATGTACCTGGAATAAAAAAGAATCTGATCTCTGTTTCGACAATAACAGATAAAAATCTTAAGGTAGTTTTTTAAATCTTACTGTGTTACTAAAGATCTACTGGATCGTATGCAGCCAATTGCATCAGTTGTTCGTGTGGGAGGTCTGTACAAGTTGAATGTAAGAATTGCGCCACACCAAGCATTGACATCATCAACTATGACTGCAGAAGATTTATGGCATCAAATATTCGACCATATTAATTTCAATGACCTACAGTTACTTCAGAAACGAGATATGGTCAATGTTCTCCTTGGTTTAAAGAATGTTCATGTTGATTGTGAAGCATGTGCTCTTGGGAAGATGCACAGAGATGAGTTTCCTATAAAAGTAGATAGAAAGAAGAGAGATCTACTAGAGTTAGTGCACATTGATTTATGTGGGCCAATGTAGATGAGGTCATTGGGAGGTGCCTATTATTTCTTATTGTTTGTTAATGACTGTACGAGATTCACTTGGGTATATTTTCTCAGAAAAAAGAGTCATACATTTGAATACTTTAAAGAATTCAGAAGCATGATTGAGAAACAAAGAGGAAAATTCATCAAGATTCTCCGCTTGGACCAAGGGGGGGAATACAAGAAGGCTAGTTTCCTCAAATACTATAAAGACCATTGGATATTGCAGTAGTTTATAATACCCCACACTGCTCAATAGAACGGGGTTGTAGAGAGGAAAAAAGAACCCTTGTAGAGGGTGCTCACATCATGCTAAAAGGTAAGAATCTGTCTAATGGATTTTGGGCTAAAGCAATAAATAATGCAGTGTATTTGAAGAATAGGAGTCCAACAAAAAGTCTTCATTTTAAAACTCCTTTCGAAGCTTTACTAGGATTTAAGCCTACTTTAAGTCATTTAAGAGTTTTTGGATCCAAAGCATTTTCTCATGTTCCAAAGGAGGATAGGAAGAAACTGGATTCAAAGGCCATTAAATGCATTTTTGTTGGGTATTGTACAGAGTTTAAGGCTTATAAATTGTTTAATCCCCTACTCATAAAGTCTTTGCAAGTAGAGAAGTAATATTTCATGAGATGGTTAATGATGGAAACCATGAGCGTGCTAATGAAGAGTGGCACATGCCTTTGCTTATGGAAGAAGGGAGTGATGAAACAAGAGACAACCATGAGCAACAACATAAAAAGGAAGTGGGTGGTACAAATGAAGTTGTCAAGCCAATTCCACCAGGGGATGATCATAACAGGTTTGAAGCCACTCCACCACTCAGGAGATTAAATACACAAACTCAATTTCCAACAAGATATAGGGAGAATGCTTTTATAACTAGTATTTTAAATGTTGTTGAACCCTCTAGTTATAAAGAAGCTAGTCAATATAATGAATGAAGGGCAGCGATGGAAGAGGAATATGAACCAATACTTAAAAACAAAACATGGCATCTAGTTGAATTACCTGAAGGCAAACAACCCATAGGTTGTAAATGGTTATACAAGCCTAAATTTAAAGCAGATGGGAGTATAGACAAATATAAAGCTAGGCTGGTTGCAAAGGGGTACTCGCAGAAAGAAGGTATTGACTATGAGGAAACCTTCACCCATGTAGCTAAATTAAACACAATCAAAATGTTAATTTCCTTAGCTACCAAACATCATTGGACGATAACCCAATAAGATGTAAAATCTGCATTCTTAAATGGTGAATTAAAAGAAGGAGTGTATTTAGTGCAACCTGAGAGGTTTGCTAAATAGGGGGAAGACCTTTCAGTCTGTAGATTGAAGAAAGCATTGTATGGACTAAAATAGGCACCTAGGTCATGGTATGAAAAAATTGATTCATTTTTCCTACAACATAGTTATAAAAGAAGCAAGAATGACCCTAATTAGTACAACGTGTTTGACAAAGAGGGGCAAATTGTTTTGATTTCTTTATATGTAGATGATATTATCATTAAAAGAAATGCATATGAACTCGTTAAAGAAATAAAAGAGTAGCTGTCACAGGTTTTTGAGATGAAAGACCTTGGAGAGCTACATTACTGTTTGGGTCTGGAAATCTGGAGGGATTCTGGCCAAACTTTTCTATCATAGGGTAAGTATGTTAGGAGCTTACTGGAAAAGTTCAGAATTGATCAGTGCAAAGCTGCAACAGTGCCTTTATAGTAGAATACCAAACTTAAAAATGATGATGGTTCTAAGGAGGCAAATGCAACATTGTATAGACAACTAGTTGGGAGTCTAATCTACTTGAATACAACTAGGCCGGATTTGGCTTATGCAGTCAATGTATTGAGCCAATTCATGTCAAATCCTCTTGACAATCATTGGGTTACATCGAAAGGCGTCTTAAGGTATCTGCAAGGATCCTTAGACTTTGGTAGTATTTATACGAATTCATTTGATGTTAGATTGACAGTTTTTTCATACTCTGACTGGTCCGAAATCTAGATGATCGACGATCCATAACAGGTTATGCATTTAACATTGGGTCTAGGGTCATTGCATGGATCAACAAAAAGCAGAACACAATATCCTTGTCTTCAGCAGAAGTTGAGTATCAAGCGATGTGTGCAACAACTTGTGAAGCAGTTTGGTTGAGGAGACTTCTCCATGACGTTGGAGAAGAATAGAAGGTTGCAATAGGTATCAAATGTGACAACCAGAGCTTTATCAAACTTGCAAATAATCCAGTATTTGATAAAAACACAGAGCACATTGATACACAGTTTCATTTTGTCATGGAGAAAGTTCAATAAAATGAAATCCATATTGAATTTGTAATACATGTGACAATGTTGCTGATATTTTCACTAAGCCTCTCGGTAGAATCAACTTTGAATTGTTTAGGGAAATGTTAGGAATACTTGTGAACCTCTTTCTCCATTAAGGGGGAGTGTTGCAGATAATGGAGAATATATAAATTAGGAAAGATTCGGTTCACTAGAGCCTTAGATTAGGAATTAGTTCCTACTTCTTAGGCAGTTGTTCTAACTTCCCTACTTGTGTGAAAACTATATATATATTTTTATTGTAATATGAAAGGTGTAGAGCATTTTGCTAGAGGCAGTTTCCAGGTGGAGCTCCTACCTGTGAGCTGCGTAGGTTATTAATAAAGTTGATTCTTTAGTTTTTAACTCTCATCACATATAGCAACAGATCCTTAAGCTAAGACTTGTGGAAAATACTCCCTCGACTTCTATAAATTGAATAAATTGCCTTATGTGCGTTGTCAGAATCACTGCATGGTCCCTCTGGTAGCCTGGAGCGAGGCAACTAATGCAAGTCCGACATACTTCCATGCAAATATAAAGGTGTTATTTGTATGCGAAAACAAGATGAAGCTTATTCCATTTTCAGATCCTCTCACAATCATAATTTAAAGGGACTACCAATGCTGAAAAATACAACCAGATAACAACTATACAACATCTCTCTCAAGTTATGAAATATTTGGCCTTATTTGAAGCTAGGGAGTAAGTGACCATGTATAGCATAAATCTTTGTCAATTAATAAGATATATTCATAATAACATAAATTTAACCCCTTGTCATATATAGAAACTCTTCTTGCTACTGATATTGTCTCCGCCCTTTACTAAATTGGGGACATTCATTCATGATAGAACTTAAACTTAATCTATTATCAATTTCAGTATTCACACAAGATTGAAATTCTACTAAATTCCAAATTACCCACCAAACTAGAATTCTTCATTTACACATACATACAAATACATACAAATACAATTACCAATTTGGATGAAATTTTATTTCATTCATAAAATCCTATACATACAATTACAAGAACATTCATTCTTTTTTACAGTCGGATTTCACATTCATTTGACCAATTTGGATGAAATTCTATTTCATTCATAAAATCCTATACATACAATTACATAAATATCCATTCTTCTTTACGGTCCGATTTCACATTCATTTGGCCAATTTGGATGAAATTCTATTTCATTCATAAAATCCTATACATATAATTACATAAACATTCATTCTTCTTTATGGTATGATTTCACTTTCATTTGGTCAGCAATTTTTCCTTTGAGGTTACAATGATTAAATAAAAATTTTAAGAACAAAGTAGATTTTCCTAGATCCTAAAATATCCCCATGATTTTTCCTTAAATCTCTCATTATTTTTCCGTTCGGCTTACAATGATTAAATACAAATTTTAGGAACAAAGTAGATTTTCCTAGTTCCTAAAACCGCTCCATGATTTTAACCCTAAATATCTCATTATTTTCAAAGCATATTTGTTTTTGCCTTATGGAAAAAATCTTAGCTATCCATAGTTTTTCTAAAACTATGACTCTTGGTTCTACAACTCGTAAAATATGTCAACTTGGAAAATGCAATTTATTTACATAGAAGAATATAAATTATTCTTGAAATTCAAGACCCCTTATTGAAGCTTTGTTACATCAAAGAATTAATGGCTTGGAAGCTCTAATGCTTCTACATCAAGTTGGATTTTCGTCATATTATCGCGTGCTTAGTTTCATGGTAGATTTTAGTTTTTCTTTCCTCCTCTCTCGGCATTCAAGCCTTCTAAACCTTAGCCCCTATTGGATTTTCATCATATTATCGTGTGCTTAGTTTCATGGTAGATTTTATGTTTTATTTCCTCCTCTCTCGGCATTCAAGCCTTCTAAATCTTAGCCCTCGAGGTCCAGATAAAAAAGCTAAGGACATTGAAGATCACCAAGATGGAAATTTTCAAATTGGAGAGCCTATCCTCATCCTTTACATTCACAAACTCTTTAATTTGATAGAGAAGTGAGGCTTTCCTAAACCATGGTTTAAAAGCCTTATTGCATCTATTTTTACAAGTGAGGATAAAAACATTCCTCTAATTATATCAGCCCCATTATAGCCAAGTTGTATAGAATTATTTTGGAAAATAATATTAGTTTTTGGCTAAAAAGCCATGAAAAAAGAGCTAAAGGCCAAGTTTGGTTTGGGAGATATCATTCAACTATGGACCACTTTGTTACTCTTATAATCATTGTAGAGGAATTCCATGATAATAAAATGGATACCCTATGTTGCTTTGTTGATTTTAAAAAAACTTTCAAAATTATTCCTAGGATAAAACTTTGGAAGAGGTTGGAAGAGTTAAAGGTTCCTTTTGAGTTGAGAGTTAATATGACAAGGTTGTATGAGAATGTTATCACCAACTTTTGGACCATTGATGGATGGTTAGAAAAAATTGAATGCATAACAAAGTCAAGCAAAGGAGCAGGTTGTGTTGGCCAAACTCTCACTAGTATATTCACCCCTCTTTGTCTTGGCAAGCACCTATGAAATCTAGGATTTATGTTCCAAGTTGGGTATGAATATTCATGCTAACAAAATAAAAGTCGTGATATTTAATTTAAAACACATGATTTGTATATGACAAGAACAAATTAGAGGAAGCTCCTTCCAATAAATATCTTGGAATCGATATCCATCACAAGTTCAACTAGAATTATATTCATGGTAACAAGATAAAAATCATAATAATTAAATAAAAAGGATCACATGTGATACTTTATATATGATAGCAACAACAACTTGGAGGAATTGTCTTTCTACAAATATCACCCTATCACAAGCTCAACTGGATTTATAGCATTGAGAAAAGTGGAGGGTGGAAAACTTATTATGGATTTGAAAACATTTGTAAAGCATAATATCTTTGGACATGGGGTAAAAAAAACTCTTCTTTGAGATTCTCATTACTCCTATTAGATTGTAACATATAATGTTTAGGGATGCAGTTGTGGAGAACGATAGAATAGATCCAAAAGAAATTTATAACATATGAAATATCAAAATTAAAAGAAAAACACCCTATACTATCCTTTTCATCAAATTAAGTATTTCCCCATTGAGAGAATGGTTGTGAATTGGTATTTGATGTATAAGAAGAGGTTAGACAACATGGAAGACAATAGGGTTCCTAAAATTGCATCAAACTCTATCAAAAACTAACTATGACTCAAGTGAGGATGAAATAAGGATCCTCAATCTTGGCTAAACCATTGGGAATAAAGGAAGACAACATTTTGTAGAATACGGGTAATATTAAAATTGTTATTGCCTCAAAATTTAAGGAAAATTTGTGGTGTGATGAGGAGTTAGGGAAAAAGAAAAATGAGATATTATAAGGAGGTGATCAACCCAAATCTCTAAAAATAAAAAATAAGAATAAGAAAATCTATATATCTCAACTAGTGGAAAAAAAGAAAATAGACATTGCAAAAAAGAGCTCCATAGTGAAAGTGGGCATTGGTTGATTCCCACAACTCCTTGGAATGAAAGAGTTTGTCACATTTGTAACATTAAGAAGGTTGAATATTAGCACTCTCTTAGATTGTCCATCATATATTTATATTATATCATATCTAAATTGTCCATCTTAATGCTTTTCAAATATTAAAATAAACTATTGAAAAAATCCAAGTAATACCATAGTCTCTTAACATTATAGAAACCATTTTTAATTTGAAAAAACATTAATAATCCTTATTAACATCATACTAATATAAATCACCATAAAGAAAAATATAATTAAATCAATAATCTAAACAAAATCTTTCGCTAAAAATCACATAATTTTCTTTTTAATATAAACCTTATATTATGAATCACAAAAACCTAAATACAAAATTTAATTACTTTATTTAAACATAATCCTAAATACATAAATTAATAACGTTATTTAAACATAATCAACAAAACTTTTCAATTACCATTACAAGGTAAAGTACCCTTTACAAATTTATCAACAATATCAGCCTATATCCCCATATTCAATGATTACAAGGTAAAGTACCCTTTTACAAATTTATCAACAATATCAGCCTATATCCCCACATTCAATGATTACAAGCTAAAGTACCCTTTTACAAATTTATCAACAATATCAGCCTATATTGGGAGAGAGCATGAAAGTTTGATCAATATTTGCAAACAGCCTCAACTGCCAAAGACTTGATCACATACTCATCAAAATGGCTTTCGAATACATCTTCTGAGACAGAGATTGAGCATGCCTCATTACCTACGCATGCCTGCACCCAAAATAAGTTATCGGACCATCAGTTAAAATCACTCACCCTCCTCAGGTTGTAGGGCAACTCACTGCATAAAATATCAGAAAATAAAAGATGAAGTGCATACATTTTCTACCAAGGAAGTTGAACTCCCTGCATCGTGCGAGCCTTTGATGAAATTTCCACAATACCCAGTTGGATTTCCAAAGCTTGCAAAGCTTATGGATGATATGTGTTGCCCTGAAGAGCACTGGAGCCGTAGCTCTGGTGAGGTCGATGAGTTAACAGTTCGGTAATCTTGAGAAACATGAGCGCAGACAGTGTCCACCTGTCTTTTTCGGAGTGAAATTCCAGTAGGATCACCACCAACTTCCTCGAGCAGAACTAACACGTTGTTGGTTGGTTGCAGCCACGAGCGAGGAACATGGTACCTGATTGAGATGGTTATTATTATGTTTAATGTCAGTATGAAATCTGTTGAGAATCAAAAGATACAGAACTCTGGAATAGGAGTCAATATTTCTATTGAATTTGCTAATTAATAATTACAATGTTTGACTGGGTTGTCCGCAGTTAGTGACACATTTGGATGGTTCATAAGTCCCTTTGTAATCGCAAACTCCAGAGCATTCATCGGCAGGAGCCTTCAGTGTTGGAAAATAGCGCCCAATATGATTCCCATTTACCCATGCTTGCCCTTTGCTCAGGGTGCTGAAGTCCAGAGCCACTGCATCGTTGCCTTCTGGTGCATTAAACTCAGTCTACATGATCAAAGTAATCGGTCAACAATATGATCAACTGAAGTCAACTCAATCTACATGATCAAAGTAATCGGTCAACAATATGATCAACTGAAGTCAAGACTGTCTACTTCTGATCATGGGTTCTTAACCAAAATCCCAAATGATGGCACTATCCAATATTATTAGTAGAGATTCAACTCTATGTAGAGTTTTAGACTATCTATGTGGATTTTCAATTTAGATTTATCTAATTTGGAATTGAGATCAAATTATACAAATATTTTTCAAATTTTATATTTTAAAATGAAATTTTTTCTTAGTAATTTAAAAAATTATATATATGTAAATTCCGCATTAAATCCTAATCATATATGACCAATATACTTAGAATGCACTTCTAAACCCAACAATACATATGAAGATACACTAAACTTAAAATACACCTCTAGATACAACCATGCAAAGACAAGACCAAAACAATATATTTACAAAGACATTAGAAGACCTTGTTTCCATAATAAAACAGAAGGGTGGTTTCATGCCAACCAAGATTCAAATGCTCCAAAGACCCACAAATATACCAAGGAAAAAATCAGCAAATATAACTGATTACCTTGTACCAGGTAAGGGCAGCTTGTTTGGGAGGATCTGCTCCTGAAATCCATTCAACTCGCTTGGCTCCAGTGTCTGAATATAGTTTTAAGTATTCCCCTTTCACACCAATCTGTGATGACAAGCAAAATGATAACGTTTAATGTTTGGAAATTTTGATTAATTATTATGAATTTATAATAGTAAAATTTGATTAATTAGAGTTATTTTGGGTAGTTTGGTAAAATGGTTGTTATCTTTTTTATAATGTTTGATGTTTGGAAATTTTGATTAATTATTTTTTTTATAATGTTTGATGTTTGGAAATTTTGATTAATTATTATGAATTTATAATGGTAAAATTTGGTTAATTAAACTTATTTGAGACAATTTAGTTATTATCTTTCCTATTTAAATTCAAGTCTTTACTAATAAAAAATATTATTGTAATGATTTCGTGCCTATCAATATTATTGTAATGATTTCTTGCCTATCAATATTATTGTATTAAACCTCACTATTCTGATTTCTTTATATAAATAAAACCTGATTTCTTGCCTATCAATATTATTGTATTAAACCTCACTATTCTGATTTCTTTATATAAATAAAACCTATAAAATCTTGACCTAGGGTCGTTGCATAACCATATGAAATTATTACTACATGAATATTAAATAAAAAATGGCAGAAAATAAATGGATAGCATGACCTTGGTTGGCAGGAAATACCTGGTAATCCCAGGTCTGGTCAGTCAAATCCAATGGCCCATTTTTAAGTCCCAGCAATTTCACAGGACCATTTATTCCCGCAGGCCATGTATCAAAGAAAGCTCCGTAATCCTGCTCACAAGAAATATTATTTCTCCGTGATTTCATAGTTAGCAGAGCAGTTCATTGAGATAGCTCATTAATTCAACAGAAAATTTTGAAGTTCCTGTTTAATATTGAGGTGACAAATATCCATCGTATATTTCTATTTGCTGAGTACAGACAATTTTAAGGATTAGTAGTAAATTTTATTTATTTGAAAAATGGACATTATAGTCTATAAAATTTGGGCCAGCATAATTTTAACCCTCAAAATGTTCCATCTTCTTAGTTATCAGATAAATACCGACTGTCCAACTGTGACACTGAGCAAAGCTAGCTGATTCTCGCCAGCCTTCAATGTAACCGGCTTCTCATACGTAAAATTAGAATACGAATAGTTTCCACTCTGAGTTCCTGCGAAACATCGTGTTTATAATTAGTTTTTGATTGATGTGAGAAAAATGCAAATGTACTATAAATTATTGCCTCAAGGGGCCTATCAGTTTACTATTTCACTTTAAGTGTAAACAGGAAGTAATATTTTTGTATCTTTTTAAATTATTTTAATACAATACTAAATATTTTTTTGAATAAATCCATTGATCCATTTATTTTAATATCAATTTTATATATTATTATTATTATTATGTCACCGCTAAGTCAGATATTAAATTTAAGTTTATTATGCTATTCATATTTTATTTTTCTAGTTTTGAATTATAGCTTTTTAAGAGGAAAGATATACTCTTAATCATTAGGCCCACTCAAACTGTATTAAAAATAAAATTTTCAAACATCAAACCCATTTATTTATCAAAAAAGCAATTTAAACAATAAAAAATAATATATATATATATATGTACCTCAAAAAAATTAATCTCTTTAAACACTTACAATATTAAATCTGTGATTAAATAAAATTAATCTCTTTAAATACTTACTATACTAAACCTGTAATTAAGATAAATCCATATGAATATAAAGATAGTAAACATATAACTCACCCACAAAATTTCCATTGGCAAACACATGGAGTACATGTCCTCGTGTTACCACTTGCAAGATTAATTGGCTTCCCTTCTTTAGAAAGGGTTCATTTTCATCGATATTGACACTGCGTGCAGCATCAAAATCCCAACAAATTTGAGGGCACATAATTTTTTCAAGAGATCTTGAAAATGCAGAAGTTAACTACAAGTTCCTATGGACCTGACTAGATTGAAATTGTATCTATAACTCTATATAGTCAGGGGCAACAGATAGTATACCTGATTATATACCATAGAAAGTCACTTTTATCCAGAACAGTGTATAGCTGCTCTAACAAGCCCTGGGCAGAGAAATGGTCTTTTCCCCAGATTCCAACATCTTCTCTGTGCCATGACCAGTTTGTAGATAAGTTTCCTGTATCTACGTTTGATGCTGCAGCAGGATGAAGAGACTCAGTGCTGACTTGCTCCATTCCCATTAAGGAAGTCTGTACACTAACCTGGAACAGTTACATAGATAGATCTGATTAGAAGCCTTGTATAATCATGTAACTTTCGTCATTGCCTCGACCATTCTGATGATATTCATCAATAAAAGAATATCATTAATCACTAACCTTTGCAGTGTTAAAGACCACATTTTTGCAGTCAGGTAAGATACTGACAGACCAAGCAGGTATCTGATAAGAGTTTCCATTGAATTCCACGGTTGCTGCATGCTTACGGCCCGTGTTGCTGAGAAAGGCAGCACATAAGCTACTACCTTTAGAATATACTGTTGCCTGCATATCCACAGTATTTGATGCCTTAAAGTCAGTCAAGCAGTTCCATTTCAACAACTTTTAGATCAGTATTCAAAATGCCACATTTCTGGCTAGTTATGCCCAAATGCTAAACAATATAGGCAAAGTTCTGTTCTCTCCATTAAATATTTTATATTTTAAGGATTTTGGATCAATTCAGTGAGAACTAAAACCCCAGGGACAGAGTTCCTTCCTTGACAAAACTAGGACTACAGAGGAACTTTTTTGTCATCATGACATTAATCAAATTTAAATAATAAAAATAAAAAATTCCCAGGCATGAGAATAGTTTGAGTGCCACTTATCCCGAGACCTCCCATGGATGGTAATCAATAGAATTATGCCCTAATACCATAAGAGGAATATCAATATAAATAGTCATCTTACATTAAAAAAAAATGTCTACAGAAGAACAAACCTCAAGGTGTTTCCCAAATGAAGTGGTGTTCACGCGCCCTCGAATCAGAGCAGGTTCACTTAGTTTTATAGCTTTGTGCAACTCTTTCAGATGCCCCCACTTCGGCTGCCTTATATTCCCTGTAACAATTACATTGTACCTCATTGTTTCATAATTAAAAGGAAAGACTAGACATTTGCCCTAACAATGGTTCTAAATTCCCATTGTGGAATTAAGGTAATTGAACCAGAAAACATTCAATCAATGAAAGAAATTTTAATTATATCTATATACACTTTCACTGCGGAACAGAATTTGGCACTGGGAACTCTTGCATACCATATTCGTCAATTGGTGCATCATAGTCATAACTGGTGGCAATGAATGGACCTCCAGCTGTCCGGCCAAAGTTTGTGCCTCCATGGTACTGCAACATAAAAAGCATATGGTAAATAAGATTGTTCATTTATTCTATTGAGAGAGGCCAGGTGTTTAAGTGTTAGGGAGATGTATGTTCCTTAATAAATCCTGGGTTATCATGCAAATAAAAACATAAATATAACTGCATGAGCTTAGTAGCATAAATATTAATGCATATGGCCTTGAGCTTAATAGGAAAGAAGAATAAACCCCACCATGTAATAGTTCTGAAATGTTCCTCCTCTCTGGTAAAATCGGGCTACTGCAAAAGCAACATCCTCTGTAGGCCTATGAGGAATGCTGGATCCAAATTCCGTAATCCTGTAATGAAAACGATATTTTAGCAGGGTGAACAGGAAGCCCCCGCATTTCTAATACTCAAGCTCTACCCAGGCAATAGATCAGTGAACAGGAAGCCCACGCATTTCTAATACTCAAGCTCTACCCAGGCAATAGATTGCAGCTTTGTTTCGAACATAATAATGTTCCGAAGTGTATGTAAATTCTGTGATGTAGTGAAAATCAAAATTCAGAAGCGCCTGTAAATATGCTTTATAGTTGTCATGAGGCAAAGAAAACATTACCATCCTGCCCAATTCTCAGTCCACATCTTTGGCTTTTTAGGAGAATTAGGTTTGAAACTGTCACAGTAGTAACCATTACAGGTATTGATCTATAAAAGAAATTATTCATGTCAGGATGAGCCTTGGAATATAGTAAATAATTGCTGAAGAGATAGAAAAGTTATGTGGGAAGCAAGGACTTCCATTGTTATGAATGCAAGAAGAGAAAATATAACAAAACTGAAAACACTCTCAACTGGATCTGAAATATCTTTTTGTCTGGCACAAACCAGAAGAAGAAAAAAAAAAAAAAAAACAACAACTCACAATTGGGTCTGGAGCTTCTTTTTGCTGGCACATTATCCAAGGGAGGCCTGTATTTAATGACAACGCCATTTTTGCAGCCCATTGTATATATAACTGGCCCTTTTCTCCATAAGGTTTCTCCACGTTTCCATATTCATTCTCAATCTGCATAAACTTATGGGTCAGACCAGAAAGCCATACTTCAGACTCAACACTGAAGACAAGTATCACAACAAGACAGGGTACCTGTGTTAAAATAATGGGTCCACCTTGCCATGCGAAGAGCTTTTCTTCCTTCATCAATTTAACTATCTTTGTAGTGAAATTTTGCATCTCATTCTTAAGAAAACAAATCAAATCTGTAATTAGTAGCCGTGACCAAAAGACTAAACACAAGCATTTAACTTGAAATTGAAGCTTTATAATCATCAATTATGAAAAGTATGCAAATATATTTTGCTCAATCAAATCCAAAATAAAATCACCTTAAATGGTTCGTTGTCTGTTCTAAACCTGATACCTGGAATGGCGTGCATCCAAACAGGGAAACCTCTGCAAGATCACATCATTTCAATGAGATATAAGATTTCACAATAAGCATGAATGAAATTTTACATAAGATTTATCTTAGCTCTCCAGATCTGCTAAGTATTCATAAAATGAAAATGAAATTGAACTACAAATCTCTATAATACTGGAATCAATTCCAAAGTTAAAATACATACTCTGTAAAATGGAACAAGCTTCCTTTATACAACTATTAAAATTAGAGATTATTACTTCATACTCTGTAAAATGAAATAAGCTTCCCTTTACAACTAATGAAAGTAGAGATGATTTCTTCAGGGCACAAATCTCTATAATACTTGAATCAATTCCAAAGTTAAAATACATACTCTGTAAAATGCAACAAGCTCCCTTTTATACCACTACTAAAATTAGAGATGATTACTTCATACTCTGTAAAATGAAACAAGCTCCGCAACTAATGAAAGTAGAAATGGTTTCTGGTGTGGCAATTTTGATATATTCCTTTACCCAGCATTTTATGTGTAACTTGAGTCTTGGATATATTAAGCAAAGAGAGCACATAAATTTCAGTTTAAATAAATTTATGTAAATTGTTATTTTATTGAATAAAAAAGTGCAACAATTCATAACATAAATTGCAAATCTGAACACAAAAATAATCTATATCTACATACCCATAATTCCATTCTGCACAAGCATAAGGTCCTATGCGAAGGTGAACATAAAGGCCTGCCTGCTGAACTGTCTTCAAAAACCTCACCAAGTCGAATCTTTCCGCAAAATAATACTGCAATAAATTGTAATCCACCATAAAATCTATAACATTGCAGGGAATAAAATGCCCACTAAAAATTTATCAATGTTGCATAGATAAAATGATAAAATACCCAGTAAAATTTATCAATGTTGCATAGATGAAATGATAAAATACTCTGTAAAATTTATCAATGTTATATAGAATAATAAAATTTTCATAACCTTAACAAAGTTCAATCCAAAAGAATCTATTTTCATAAGGATGAAAAAACAGCTTACTTTTAAATAATAATAATAATAATATATTTTAAAATAAATAATTTTTTTTTATGGAATCAGTAATAACATAATTTTTTTTCATGGAAAATATTTTTGTATTTCTTATAAAAATAGGTATAGGTATGTTCCAATTTTATAATAATTATTCATTTTTAACGAAATTCAAAGTCAAAATCATTCCATTAAAAACCATTATCTTCAACTAATCTTAATTTCATTACATCAAAAATTTCAATATAGTTACATCAAAATTCATATTTTTAAAAAAATATAAAATTATTACATTAAAACTCATCATATTACTTACCAAAATTGAATCTAATCACAAAAAAATCTAATCATTCTTCCTAATTGAAATAAATCCATTTATCTACATGCGATAGTTAAACCTCAATTATAGAGATTAAAAAATGCAGCCCCATTGTGACATAGGTTTAAATGAATATAGCACCATACATATTGGAATTTTTTTAGGTCAGACCCTTTTTTCAAACACAGAGATCGCCCAAAGCTGTAAAATACCTTGCAAAGGAAAACACCAAATTACCTTACGCGGCTGAGGCTCATGCCCGTTCCAAAAGACATAGGTCTCAATAACATCGATTCCCCCATCCTTAGACTTGGCAATAAGATCTGGCCACATCTGTTCAGTAAATGCTATTAAATTTTAGTTTATAGTTAACCATAACAGATATATAAAAGTTCTAGGGTAAGTCTAATTGGTGTGTGAGAATGAAAGTGTGAGATGGTTTAAAGTTTAAATCTTTGATTTTTTTGTGGTTGGTAAAGAGAGAATAGGTATATATTTAGAAGATAGATATAATGGTAGTAGTTGGAATGGATTTATAATCAGGTAAGTACATACTTAAAAAATATAGATATAGTGGTAGTAGTGAATATATTTAGAAAATATCAATATCATAGTAGTAATAATTGGAATCGACTTTTACACACTTAAAAAAATTATAAATATAATAATAATAATCAGAATCCACTCATTTTATTTTGAAATACAACACTAACCCAACTATTTTAAGTACAACACTAACCCAACTAACCCAATCACTGATTCCTCTAGATTAAAAAAAAATCAATAAACAAATATATCACTAAAAGAAAACCCACTACATTACAAACCTCTGGTGTGCTTCGTGGGTAATGTATGGATCCAGATATTAAGACCCTGCGCTGTCCATTGATGAGCAAAGCTCTGCCATCATAGCTAACATTTGTGCTTGCATCCACCTTACATTGAAATGCAAGAAATGCCGAAAAACACAGTAAGATCAGAAACGTGAAACTTCTGCAAATCTCCATTGGATTGCTCTGTACTTGAAAATTCCACGGAGCTCGACTCTTAAAACATTGCTAGTGATTGCTCTTGTATTTAAGCATTTCATGGCCCCCATTTCATTTACAGACTGGATAGATTTTTCTGCTTTGTTTTTCATTTTAGTGGATACTAAGAAAAGTCTACCTAAATCTTGGGTTGCATGCAAACTGTAGAATCGGATGCGCACGTGGAACCTTTTAAACTAAGCACTTGCGAATATCTATGAGTGAGATTTATTGTTGACTTCAAAACTTTTGCTTAAAATAGATGACTCCACAAAATCATAGTCGAGAATCCAGGGGTAACCTCAGTGAGTGGAGGTCAACAAACCAGAGCGCCCGCCTAGGGAACGGAAGAGATTTATCTCAACTTTAGGTCCAGCCAACTTATCTGGCAACCCAAAAGTTATATCAGGCTCGCGCCAACTTTGGAAAGTTCAGCCAACCAGTGAGAGATTGTCTTAACCGGTGAGATTTTCCGGTGGATCTCGATTGGGCTGTTTTGGTTATTTAAAGTCAGTTGTTGAGTGGATAATGAATACATTTTTATGAGTTTTATTTAATTATGGCTGATAAATGGAATCTATGCCGAGTGGATAATGAATACATTTTTATGAGTTTTTTTTAATTATGGCTGATAAATGGAATCTATGCCGGGATTTTTTAAAGTAAAATGGTAAGAATAAAATATAGGGAGGTAGCATAACAGAGAATTTAAATTTTCCAGTGGATCTGGATTGGGCTGTTTTGGTTATTTAAAGTCAACACTGTTGAGTGGATGATGAATGCATTTCTATGAGTTTTATTTAATTATGGCTGATAAATGGAATCTATGCCGGGATGTTTTTGTAAGTAAAATGGTAATAATAAAATTTGGGGAGTTAGGTGGATAGGAAATTTAAATTTTCTGGGTGTTTTAATAAAGTTGATAGGTGGAAGAGTTGTTATTCTTTTTAAATTCAATTTTTTTGTTGACACGTTTTGGAATAGAGTAATTTTGTTGAGTGAGTGTATATAGAGTGCTGGTCTACTACCAACAAGATCTCTCTTACTTTGGCGCTGAGAGAAAGGTTGACTTGACTTTCTTCCATGAACCATAGCCAATACCCAAAATAAATTGTTATAAATTATTAATTTTGGGTTAAAAATATTTTTAGTAATGTTAATAAAAATGCTAATTAGTGATTTAGGGTTGGCATAGAAGTGTTTCCCTCTACTTGATTGATTATTGATTGACGAGTGAGAGAATGGAAGAAGTGTTTTACTCTACAGTTAGTTGAAACTAAAAGGTGATAGAAAGCAATTGACAAGTTGACATTATTTCATAGTTATCCTGAAAGGAAAGATCACATTGCAATTGACAAGTTGGCATTACTTCATAGTTATCGTGAAAGGAAAGTTCACATTGCAATTTACAAGTTGACATTACTTTATAGTTAACTTAAAATCTTTTAGTTGAAATTAAAAGGCGACAAATTGCAATGACGAGTGGCATTACTTCATAGTTATGGTAAAAGGAAAGATCACATTGCAATTTACAAATTGACATTACTTTATAGCTATCCTAAAATCTGTAAGTGATATATTATTGATTTCATATTTTGTATAGAAGAAAAAATGAGTTTTTATTGTTTAAATTGCCATTTTAAATATTTAAATGTTCCAAACTAAATTAACATTATAATTTATAGTGATTAAAATAACAATTATACATTAACTAATAATAATGATTAAATTTTGAATTTAATTAAAGGAAAAAAACAACATAAGAACATGATTGTTGGAATATTATTTTTCTTAACTATACCATATAAAATTTGTATTTAACTTAATTTAGATTCATAACCCAAATTTAGTATTCAGAGAGATAAAATTGATCTAAATTGATTTATTTTTAAAAATATTATTTCATATATGTAAGTAATTTTTTATTTAATTTAATTTTATATTTTCACTTACTGCAATTTCTGCCATATACTAAATCTTACAACAACTGGTTATTTGGTACCATCAATATTATATTAATTTACAAGTGAGTAAAATTAAACAATATTAAAATCCCAAAAAAATTATTCATGAACATGAAAGCCTAATGAATAATGTTTGTAATGGCAATGAGAGACATGGTGGAGAATATAATTTTGCATTTTAAGTTGAACTTAGATTGTATCATGTTTTTACAGTTTCTATTTACATGTTAATATTCTTTTTCCTCAATCCATTAGTTTCAGAAGACCAACTCAATTGTAAAATTCTTCTACCCATTATATACGATACTAGCCCACTTTTGATTTATATATAGAGTAGTGTGAATAAGTTGTTTTAAAGAAGAAATTAATTGAACAAAATAAGGTAATCTTTGTATTTACGGATCTGTAGTTTTTATATTATTCTATCTTCTATATGCATTATCAAATATTACAAGAGTCACTATCCATGAGAATGTCAATTATATTATCTTTAATGTAAGATACATACATTTTGGAATTATTAGTGGTAATCATAAGGAGTTTGGATCATGGTTTAGATTTATAAGGTTTTAAGTGAAGTTTTCCAATAATTAGATTATATGTTTTAATCTGGTTAGATATTGGTGGCCGTCAACTTATTCTATATGGATGTTACCATTGTTTTTTTCAATTTCCTTAATTGCAACACAATTTATTATTTTTGGCAGTTTTTCAAGCCCTCAACTTCTAGAGCCATTTTAATGCTCTCAACAACTTTTTTTTGGAAAAATGACAAATTTATATTTTGTGATAGGGGTTTGTAGAGGAAAGTTGTACTCCTCAGATAAATATTTCTAACAAGGTACCATACACGTCAAACGAAGATCGTATGCCAAAGTTACGACCCCAGAAGTTGGTTTACCAACTAACCCCAATGATGCCCACAAATTTTTAGCGCTTCATCTCCTAGGTTAGGTTTTTGGATGTTTGGGGTTTTCCCTTGTTTCTCAGTAATAAAAATGTCTGCAAGCCTCATTGTAACACAGTTCAGAAGGCATGTAGCTGCCACATCTCTTCTCAGTGATAAGCTATCATCGCTTGAGCTAGTTTATCTCCATTTTGCATGTAAATAGTTTCAGTACTTTGTTATTAATGAATTGAAGTTATTTTTTTTTGTTGTATATCTGTGTTTCTGTTTATATATTTATTTCATTTCGTTCCCGCATAAATTTGGGTCATGTTTGAGCACAATTTTGTGATCTTCCAAAGGCATTGACAACAACTTCATGATTACTTTAGGTGAAATACTAGTAACTCCATAGCCGTAAGTAAGTTAATACTAGAAAGTGTTGAAAATAGCAACAAGAAATGCTAAAAATAGAAGTGCTAAAAATAGAACTACTATAAATACCAGTTCGGGTACCAGCGTTGGACATAGCAACAAGGAATGAAAAATGAAAGTGCTAAAAATAGCATTGCTATAAATAGCATTTCAGGATGGATTCCAATTTTAGTCAGTCCCTGGACTAAAATTGAGAAGTAAAATTCGAATTTGATCTTAGTAGATGTTTGTAAAATAATTAATTAATTCACCAAGAGTTAATTAGTTGTGGAAAATCAAACATGAAGTCTATGTGAGGACATGCAACAGTTTCTCCATTGATTGAGGAATTTATCCATCAGTTAAAGAGATAAGGATGAGTTGTAATATTGAGTTGTAATTAGTTGGCTCAGTTAACTGACTCAAGTCCAGTTAGTTTAGTTCTAACAGTTTGTAGAATTAATTGTGAGTTCAGTTAGTTAATGCTTGCATGCATGTAACTGCTGCTCTCCAGATAATTGAATATTCTCTCCTAAATAACTCATGCATGTCAGTTCAGTCATAGACCCAGTAGAGATCAAAGGAAGGGATAATGTACTATCAGTTGGAGGATTTTTCCTATAAAGGAAACTCATCCATGCAGAAGGAATTATCTCCTTCAGGTTTGTGCAGTTATTTCAGAGCCAAGTGAGCAATGTGAGGTGGGAATTCACACAAGTGGAAGCACTGGACCCTAGTAAAAACTGCACAAGGAAATAGGAGGCTTGGAGGGTAGAGGAGAAGGTTTGTGAGAAGCCTTTGGCTATCTATGAGCAGCAGAGGGATTGCAGAGAGAGCAGGATAGCTTGTGAGATGATTCTTTTTGTAATCTGGACTATATTTCCACTTGTATGATAATACAAAGATTGGGGTTTTAGGTGAGGCATTCCTCGGTTTATTTCTTCTGTGTTACATGTGATTGATTTCTCATTCTCAGTTATATGTGTTCTCATTGATCTTGCTCAATTTGATTAAGCTTCCACAAAGTTTGTTGTAGAAGTAGATCTTGTATTCTGCTTTAGTATATTGCATAATCTGTTAATCTATAGTGGGAATTTCTACATGGTATCGGAGCAAAGGTGATCAAAGGAGAGAACAATATACAAGAAGGGAGAAGTTCGAAGTTTGTGGTTCCTGAATATAGAAATCGAGTTCTTATCACATCTCAATTTCACCTGTGGCATTCAACGGTTCAAGACTTGAATATGCTCTTGATGGCAGTTCAAATTATATAGCCTGGAAGGACCGCATGGAAGTAGTATTAGAGGATAATGGTCTACATGAATTCATTGATCAAGAAGTCCCCAAGCATACTGATGCTACTGAATTGGCAGAATGGAAGAAATGTGTGGCTAGAGCAAGGAGAATCCTTTTGGAGGGAGTTCGACACCACATAGTCTTGAGTCTCCATGGGAAGGAGACACCGTCTTCGATGTGGAAAACATTGAAAGATCTAGATCAAAATAGCAACAATCAGAGGAAGCTGGCGCTAAAAGACAAGCTTCGGAAAATCAAGTGTGAAAAGGGCGACATGATCTCTATGTATCTTAACAAGCTCACCACCTGCAGGGATGAGCTTGGAAGCGTAGGGATAATGACAGCTGATGATGACATAGTGAGTCTTGCACTCCTCGGTCTTCCTAAGAGCTGGCATAGCTACCAAGACTCGGTTAATGGAAGAGAAAAACTGTCAGATTGGGAACGACTTTAGTCGGATCTGATGCAGGGGGAGATAAGAAGAAGCACCAGAGATGGTTCTTCATCCAAGGAGGATGAAGAAAATTGTGCCTTAGCAAGTAAGGCGAAGAAAAGGAAGGAGAAGGATTCTCATCCCAAATCGATTTCTTCCCATGGTGGGAAGAAGTTTGACAAATCGAAAGTGCGATGCTTTCATTGTCATGAGGTGGGCCATTTTGCTACAAATTGTCCACTGAAGAAATCTAGGATGGGATCCAAGGAAGGATATGAAGGTGAGGCATTGGCCTCATAGTTTGAGTTGGATTTCACCCTCTTTGCATGCATGGTTTCATCCATGGTGGGATGTGGTTGGTTTCTTGACAGTGGAGCTCCTTTCCACATGACTGACGATAAGAGTTTGTTCAGTACCTTGGAGGAGAAAGATCTCCAGATACTCATAGCAATGGGTAATGATGAAAAGTATAGTGTCTCAGTTGAAGGCACGGTTGTTTTTCAGAGGCAGCATGGAGCTCGCATTACCTTGACCGATGTCAAGTATGTACCAGGACTGAAGAGAAATTTGGTGTCAATCGCAGTGTTGGAAGACAAAGGCTATGATGTAGTTTGACAGTAAGGGAAAGTTTTCCTTCGACACATCACCACTAGACAGGTGAAATAGATCGGTTCACGGGGCAAGAACCTATATGCTCTTGAGGTTCAAGATGCATGCAAAGCCTTGAGGAGCAAGGCAATTGATGGAGACTTGGTGGTTGGGAGGGAGAGTACATTACCTCTCAACATGCGGTGCTAAAAGAAGTCTGAGACGATTGTGGAGGAGCCACGATTGGTGAAGCAACTTCAGGAGGTTGTGGAGTTGCCACAACTAGGGAAGCTGAGAGGAGACAGAGTGGAGGCATCCACTCATGTAGAGACCTTCAGTAGGAGGAACTTTCGATCCAAGTGGGAAAAGGGATCACATGCATCCATACCTCTAGATAGGAGGTGGGGTGATGTGGAGTGACAGTCCTAAGAAGGCTGGAATAGGGGCAGGATCATTGAGGTACCCAACCTCTTTGATTAGACCTTGCTACAGGAGCCCCGACGAGGAGTAGCAGGATTGGATGAGTGGGTAGAGACAGATATGGATGGAGCGGTAAAGAGATCTACAGTGTAGGAATTCCAAGACAGTGCAAAGCTAGCAAGCTACAACAATGCGAGAGGAACAAGAGTGTTGCACCAGTGAAGGATGGCACAGAGAGATGTGCAATGGTGCGAGATGCATGGAGTGTTGCAACAACTCAGGGATCAGAGAGGGAGCACTTGTCAGCGGCAAATGGAGCTTCAACATCAAAGGATGTTTCTAGCCCAACATAGAGGTTAGTTGGGATTTTTTTTGTTTCCAGAGTTGCTGGAGCAATAACACTTGGGAGAGGTGTTGCATGTAGAACATTCCAAAGGTTCATGATCAGGTTTGAGTTGAATGCCTTTCTTGTTGAGAGGGAGTGTTGAGAATAGCAACAAGAAATGCTAAAAATAGAAGTGCTAAAAATAGCACTGCTATAAATAGCAGTTCGGGTACTAGTGTTGGACATAGCAACAAGGAATGAAAAATGGAAGTGCTAAAAATAGCATTTCTATAAATAGCATTTCGAGATGGATTCTAATTTTAATCAGTCCCTGGATTAAAATTGAAAAGTAAAATTCGAATTTGATCTTAGCATTTGTTTGTAAAATAACTAATTAATTCACCATGAGTTAATTAGTTGTGGAAAATCAAACATGAAGTGTATGTGAGGACATGCAATAGTTTCTCCATTGATTGAGGAATCTATCCATAAGTTAAAGATATAAGGATGAGTTGTAATATTGAGTTTTAATTAGTTGGCTCAGTTAACTGAGTCAAGTCTAGTTAGATTAGTTCTAACAGTTGGTAGAATTAATTGTGAGTTCAATTAGTTAATGCTTGCATGCATGTAACTGACGCTCTCCAGATAACTGAATATTCTCTCATAAATAACTCATGCATGTCAGTTCAGTCAGAGACCTAGTTGAGATCAAAGGGATAAGTTGGAGGATTTTTCCTATAAAGGAAACTCATCCATGCAGAAGGAATTATCTCCTTCAGGTTTGTGCAGTTATTTCTGAGCCAAGTGAGCAATGTGAGGTGGGAATTCACACAAGTGGAAGCACTGGACCCCAAGAAAAATTGCGCAAGGAAATAGGAGGCTTGGAGGGAAAAGGAGAAGGTTTGTGAGAAGCTTTTGACTGTCTATGAGTAGCAGAGGGATTGCATAGAGAGCACGATAGCTTGTGAGTTGTTTCTTTTTGTAATCTGGACTATATTTCCACTTGTATGATAATACAGAGATTGGGGTTTTAGGTTGATGCTTTCCCTGGGTTATTTCTTTTGTGTTATGTATGATTGATTTCTCATTCTTAGTTATATGTGTTCTCATTGATCTTGTTCAATTCGATTAAGCTTCCGCAAAGTTTGTTGTAGAAGTAGATCTTGTATTTTGCTTTAATATATTGCATAATCTGTTGATCTACAGTGGGAATTTCTATAGAAGGTACAAAAACCTTAGGTGGATTTCATTAGAACTAGTAATGCATGAGGAAAGGAGAATTAACTTTTATCTCCTTAGTCATGTGTATGTTGTGTTGTCTTCTTCTTTTCTACTCTTCTTTATTTCATATTAATGGTAGGAAATTAATTAGATTGTACATATGCTTGTATTGTTGATTATTAATGTGCATGGTTGATCACGCGTGCTTTAAAACATGTACTACGAAGCTTAATATATTAACTATGATATCCAAAATGCGAAGAAATTGACTTATGGACTTTGAAACATATGATAGGAAGTGTATGATAAAAGCATCTATAAATACGTGTTTGTTATGCCCATGGAAGAGAGGCATAATTATCTTCTCCACATATAATTATGGTAGACCAAAAATGAGAATACAAATAATATCTTATTCAAAGTATAACCTAAGATATTGATAAGAAATATTGAACAATCAAGGAAGCAAAATCAACTTAGAATCAGTCTAAATGGAGTGATGACATCTATAATTGATACAATCCTTATAGCATGACAGTGAAAGTAATAGGATAATGGAATCATGTTGTTGACATGCATTAATGTGTGTGTGATATTATATTTTAAGTGTTTCCCTTATGTCTCATAGTATAGATTTAGAGGCATCACTATGGGCATTAAGATGAGACCATCAAATATGAAGTACCATACAATCACATAATATACTAAACTAGCCTCTGTAACCTAAGGAAGTAAAGAAGACACTAGCTATTTAGGCATGATTAGGGAAAATATAATTAATCAATATGAGATAATAATGGTAAAATTCCTCGATAGTACACATCAAATGAAGTGGCAAACCTATAGCCAATGCGCATATACCTTAAAGATAGTATGTAATTACACCTAGTATGATAGTTAACCCAATATTAGAATAATAAGATAGAAATATAGTGTAGAGAGACAAGTATTTTAAGAAATGCAAATCTTTTTCTAAATTATTGATCTTCAAAATTAGTGAGGTATATATGATTTATTAATAATTCATGACGTTACTTTATGGAGGAAGGGAAAATGGTGAACTAATACATTTTATAATGACAATAACTTCTTGTAATCCTCATAGAAATAACCAACTTAAAAGGATGAGATAAACATAAAAGGAGTAAAGGCTACATATTTCATAGAAGATGATTGATTACAATAAGAAGGTGAGTTGAGTTGGAAGTTCTAAGAACTAATGATGAGAATAAGGAGTGAATAGGGAATAGTAGCATATCCTAGATCATGATGGAATATTTTGAAATGGTCATGTAGAATAATCATGATAATGTAGAAAGGTTAACTTAGCATTGTTGAGATATTCCTTGAATGAGTGAATCTTTGGAAAGTTGATGTTGAATCACATAAATTTCATGGATAGGAAACATGATAAGAACCACTGTAAGGTTTAAATTGCATATAATTTTTTATAGTTAAATTAAGACAAGCACAAAGTTTCTTCTAGATAATTACTTACAATGATAATATTACTTCTTTAACACATTCAGATCATTAAGTAGTTACACTTTAGAAAATTTCAACCACAAATACAATAGGGCAATAAAGATCACAACAAAATAAATATGCACAAGGGACACAAAGTCTACCTTGGGAAAACCCTAAACTAGGGGAAAACCCCAACAACCCTTTCTTAGGAGAAATTGTCCAATTCAAATCAATTTGTACATAAATCAAATCTGGTCAAAGAGGTTGAATTTCAGCCCTACTACTCCTGGTCAACTGTGGTTAAAGGGGGCCGAAATTCAGTCCTATAGCTCCTCAGAATTCCCCCCCTCCCCCCCCCCCCCTGTTATGTTCCCACCATTTAATTAGGAGTAAAACCGACTAGGATTAATCCACGAGGACCAAGATAAGAAATAACTCATGAGTGATCCCCCTTATGTTCCCACCATTTAATTAGGAGTAAAACCTATTAGGATTAATCCATAAGGACCAAGATAAGAAACAAATTTCATGTTCAAGGATGGACATGACTAACTAAATCATCAATTACCACCAAATTTTCCTATCTTGTTATTTCCTTAATTCCATCCAACTACTAGGATTCCAATCTATCCATTATATGGCTTACATTGTGTATTATAGGAAAATAAAAAAATATCCTAGAATATACCCCACGTCTTGTGTGTGCTTAAGAAGTGGTTGGATCTAGTTAAATTTTGGAAATTTATGGTAAACCTTTGTCAAGTTGAAGGGGTTCCTCTTCTTTGAACAACTAGTTGTGCACATCTATAATAATATCATATAGTTGATTGAAAACTTCAACTTATTATGGATCTTCATGTTCAATCGATTCTACAACATATTCAAATATCAATTCTATACCATTAGTTTTGATAGCTACATCTACCTTCATTTCTTCTCTATATTTTTCCTTTGGCTTCATGGATACTCCTTTACCCCAAATTTTTATGGAAAGCTTCCTTCCATAACTATCATTATTTCCCTTAGCCATGAACTATCTAACTCCCTTTGTCTTCTGAATTTATACAACTCCTTCAAGCTACCCTCACTACTACCTTTGTCACTAATCTCCCTCTTCCATGTCTCAATCCTCTTTCTCATTGTTGATATCTTATTTTTCCTCCACCATTCTAAAATGGATAACCTCTTAAGAAATCTTTCATTCCGTACACTAACATTTAAGTCACCTCTTATCATGTATTCTTATTATATTCCATAACATACCAAGACCATCTCAACCCACCCCTCATGGCATAGGGAAATTACTCATCCATGTTTACAATAGTAAATGACAACAATCCATCCTCTACTAACAGATATTAATCCAAAGGGGGTTTGTCACACTAATCTACCCTAATCAAACTTTTTAAATATCACCTCAACTCTAGATAAGAACTAATGATTTTGTATAGTACCCATCCACAGTGTTGTCTACCAAAAATTCTCTAGTGCAGATGATCTAGTGATCAACCTATTGTATCATAGCAAGATT
Organism: Pinus taeda; assembly: GCA_000404065.3. Taxonomy (NCBI): domain Eukaryota; kingdom Viridiplantae; phylum Streptophyta; class Pinopsida; order Pinales; family Pinaceae; genus Pinus; species Pinus taeda. Next base: position 154,194 of record APFE031226848.1, read on the forward strand.
TGAAATGGTCCACTTAATAGTATTCTTGTATTTATCCTTATACTTTGGGGCCCCTACAAACCTCTTCAGCTACTTATATAGGCTCAAAAGGAATTTGAACCAAAATACTTCACATTAGTCCTTTGAGAATCCATTATATAGGATAAATCCTATTGTAGTGGCTACAACCACCCTCCAAAATTTTCCCTTAGCTTTGTTTTGGAGCCTTCCTACCAACCTTTCACATCAGCATGTCTTGCTTTGTCAAGTACAAAATCTTCAGTGATTTTCTTGCAGAATGACAGTCTGTCCATAAAAGCTTTTTGCATTCCCCTCATAGGCTATTCCTCTGGAATTGGTCCAGCTGTAGGCTGAGCAACTCCCTCAAGGAATTGCACAATTCTGGAGGGCAACCAGCCTTCCCTCCAGAAATTGCGCAATTATGTCTGGAAACCTATTTGGCTCCAGAATTGTGCAATTCTGCTAGTTAGGCTTCATCCATAAAATTGTGCAATTCCTCCTAGCAGGACTGCTCACCCTAGGAATTGTGAAATCCTGGGTAGCAGCCAACTTCTCTACCTAGAAATTGCACAAATCTCCTGGGCAGCCAGCCCAGCTCCCTTCAAAAAATGCACATTTTCTCCTAGCAGTTGAGCATCCTCTTGCATGTGTAGTTGAGTTGGTCGGTTCCCTCTAGGACTGAAAAAAATCGATTTTCATGCATGGGCTGCTTCTCCCAAGGCAGCATGTAAAGGCATCCCTTGATTTAGGGATCTATTTTTAGCAGCTGGAGGTTGCATGAAAGGATCATCTCGAAAACCTCCCACCAAGTGTCGCTCTTCCTAGATTTGTGGCATGCACGTCACATCTTTGATTTTATCAAAACTCATGAACCGGATGCTGCAGAGCTCATTTCTAACATCAACCTTGCAGCTCTGACATCCCACATCGCATCTAGGAGCTGTCGGCACATTCAACTCAGTTGTTTTGGGGAAATCATGCTTTCAATGTCTTGTGTTACAATTCTGGTGCTTTTTGTGTTTCGCTTCATACGAATGTTGTGTGCTTTATTTTAGTGAGTGTTTGTTGTTGTTTTGATACATACTAGCTTGTACTAGCACTATTTCAGTTTTCGTTAACATCTCACTATTGTCGTGTGCATGAAATTGTTTTTCATGAATGGTTGTCGATTCGGTGACTCGCCTCACCCACATGCATGTTGTTCCATTTTATGAATCTTTCATTCACCATTTGCATGCACGATCATTCACTTATGCTTACACTCAGTGTTGCGATGCATTCACATTCACGTTCACTTTTAGTTGCCCATCGGTGAGCCTGTGCAACCTTAGCCCAGACTCCACCTCACCAAGACAGCATTGCGCAATCCTAAGAGGGAAGGCTCTATTTTACTCTCAGGAAATTTTCATTTCTTCCCAGTAAATTCCCTCTAGTATTACATTATGCAATTTTGAGGGACAGTGACTTCTGGCCTAGAAAATTGCGCAATGCAGTCACTGAGCCTGCAACCATTACCAGTTGAGATTGTGCATTGCGCAATTCCAGCAGTCAACAACTAGATGGGATTGTGAATTGCACAATTCAAGTAGTCAATCAACCTCCCAACAACCCAAATTGTACCTTGCCCAGTCTTGGCAGTCAGTCTCCTGACCTCCTGGCGGAAATTGGGCAACCTTCATGATCAGTCACACAGGTATGTTGCAAGTCAGTTCTCAAGTTCATTTTTGTTTTCGACTGAAAGATCTCTTGCCATGAGTGTTTCCATGTCTCCAGGTATCGCAAGTGTTCATTTGCCTCTCAACAATACAGGTACAATGGTTTCCAAGAAAGCAGAGTCGAAGACACCATTCAGAGCACGTTTGGGGATGTAGTCGATCAAGTGTCTATGGACTTTCCTACCCATGAAGACATCAAGTTGTTTGTAGACAAGGATATCAAGATATGATGACGACAACATCATAGTGAGTAGCATCATGAACAACAGTTGAAGGAAGCATACTGGATGCAACGAATGCAAGAGGAAGGTTGTTGACAACACAAAGGTGGAACAAAGTTGCAAGCTCAAGTAGATCCACTGGTGATGAAAGAAAGGAGACTCAGGCTATGAGGTGATGACATAATAGAACAAAGAAGGAGTTGCATGTGTTGAAGCAGCAACTCAAGGAAGAACATGAGATGCATAGACAAGCGAATGAGTTGTAGTAGGAACAGGGACAACAGGGGGCAGAAGATGCACTCATGGATGAAACTGCGCCTGTACAAGTTATAGGTCCACCCCAATAGCTGGCATGAAGCAGACATGGTGAGCAGTGTTGTTGATTGCATGTAACAGAATTCAGCAATATGCATGTGATTGTGTGCACTCATGCGATCCCACCCATTCAACACACTCATTGAGGTAAAGATAAGAAGCAAGTTCGACTGGAGCTGAACATGCAGTTGACAGTTGATGTGCATGACCATTGTCACACACTGGAAGATCATCACAAACAATATGCATCAGGGTGTTTTCGATTCACATGCACCCAAGAAGACCATGTGCATGCTAGCAAATGAGTTTGATGGAGGTGCCATACCAATGCACCCGGATGCAATGGAGGCAAGAGTTCGCTTCAGCTAGATGTCACCATGGAGCACATGAACACCATCACGACGACCAAGCTTGGCATCAACTCACCACCTTCACCATCACAAGCATGTCAAATAGTTGGTCTCACCACAACAGACCGAGTGCCAGTGATGTCTTGCATGGCTTGCTCAAGCCATTTTGTCTCAGATGGGCACATGTGCATTATAATGTAACGTCTTGTCAAGTGGAAGTTCAAGTGTTGATAGTTGGATGTAACAGTCATAGAGTAGATGAAGATTCATGAGGGTAGATGAATTGTCACAAAGGGGAATGTCAAAGGTCACCCCACCCTTAGCTATAAATAGAACCTCATAACTCATTGTAAAGGCTTTTGGTCAGCCAAGCTTCCAATAAGACTATCTTAGAGAGAGCTTGGACAATATTATAACGAGCCTTAGCTTCTCCACTACACAGAGCTAGTACAACTCTTTGGAGGAGCAGGGGATTATGGCTATAACGTTCCGCTATCAGAACTAGTGGTTGGACATGGATGTATTGTATGGCTGGAACTTACAGTTCTTAATATAACAAGAGCCAACATGTTTCATGCATATGTTGTATTGTAATCTATGCTATCTGGTTTACTCTAAATGATATATGTATTGGTTTTCTTACGCATGCATGTATAACTATCTGTGTATGTATGTATAAATCTTTCTGAAATGTGATGTTGGTTTAACCATCACTTTGGATTGATTTCTAACTTGCTTTCCATGTTTTGATGCATCTTCGCTAGTGTGTTCCCTTCTTAACTGTGTGCTATCACAGGTTTCCAAGGGGTGCACTCATCTCAATCCCCATGTGTTAAAACCTCTCATGCACCTCCCTTGGCTCACTACAGCTTTTACTCCCTTGCTACCAACAGAGTTATCTTACTTGCCTGTGTGCAAAATCATGGTCAGGGTGTTATATACCTAGGGGGGTAATATGGGGTACCGAGGGAGGTACCCAAGGTAATAATGTAATAATGAGATGAGCCATAGTAATAAATAAAGTGGTTAACCCATATCATGTAAGGGACCACAAGTAGTTAGTAATAATGTAATGGGCCCATGGTATTAGTGGGTGGTATGAGGGAACCATGGTAATGATCCATGGTATTGCATGTATGAGGCCTATATAGAGGCTAGAGACTCTACATGGAGGATGTCAAGGAATTGTGTGAAGGAACATTGTATGAACATGCATATGGTTTGTGGAGTGTTCTCCTTCCTTAAGGAGTGAATATATGGTGTTACCCTATCTTAAGGGTTTGATAATAAAGAAGCATTTCTATCTATTCAGATCTTGTTATTCTTGGGTTTATTTATATTTCATATATGGTGTTACCCTACCTTAAGGGTTTGATAATAAAGAATCATTTCTATATATTTTGATCTTGTTATTTTTGGTGATTATTTGTAGTTATTGGGTATATTGGTATCTTTTCATATATTTTCATATCAGATCTATAACAAGTGGTATCAGAGCACTTTCTTGGGCAAAAAAGTGGAGATTTTTTTTTTAATTTTTGCAGGATTTCGGGGGCGGCGAGTTTGCAGATCAAATCTGTACATTTAGGTGCAATATCTGTAAAATCTAATTGTAGATCTGGATTCAATGTGAAAAAATGCCCGATTTCAAAAAAAAAATCGGTAGAATCGGAGTCTGGATGAAGGAGATATCGCTGATCCAAAAATCAGTGGGGTTGTAGATAATTTTTCAGGGCAGCGAGTTTGCGGCACAAATCTGGATGTTTTGGTGCAAGATCTGCAAAATCTAATTGCAGATCTGAATTCTTTGTGAAAAAATACCCAATTTCAAAAAAAAATCAGTCGAATCGGAGTTTGGATGAGGGAGATATCGCTAATTTAAAATCAGTTCTTTTTGCAGAAATTTCGGTGACGACCGGAGAGTTGTAGCGCAGATCTGAAATTCTAGTTCCTGGATCAATATTTCTATCACATGGGTAGATGCAAAATGATTGTTTCATTTATGAAAACAGGTCATAATAAAGATTCTGAGAAATATTGACTAAACTGTGACAATTTCAAATTTTCGCCAAGTAAGTGAATTTTTTCAAACCTTCATGGCTTCTAGCAAGCAATTTTTTATAGGGAATGACAATGGCCCTACTATTGAAGAATACATAAAAACACAAAAGTCATTATGGGCGCATCATTGGAGAGTTTTTGTAGTGCGTAATTTTCAGTATGAGGCGGCCACATGGTGGGGATTACTTAACCAAAAGAAGTGTTTCAACCTGCCCGATGAAGAATTTGAAAAATTACTTTTAGACAGATGGTCTCATGCCAAAAAACAAGATAAGGAGAAACATGTGGGTATATCCTTATTACAGGTTCATCAGCTATCCAAGTTTTAGCCCCATTATAGCCAAGTTGTACAAAATTATTTTGGAAAATAATATTAATTTTTGGCTAAAAATCCATGAAAAAAGAGCTAAGGGCCAAGTTTGGTTTACGAGATATCATTCAACTATGGACCACTTTGTTACTCTTATAATCATTGTAGAGGAGCTCCATAATAATAAAATGGATACCTTATGTTGCTTTGTTGATTTTAAAAAAACTTTCAAAATTATTCCTAGGATAAACCTTTGGAAGAGGTTGGACGAGTTAAAGGTTCCTTTTGAGTTGAGAGTTATTGTGACAAGGTTGTATGAGAATGTTCCGCCAAGTTTTGGACCATTGATGGATGGTTAGAAAAAATTGAATGCATAACAAAGTCAAGCAAAGGAGTCCATTATCTGCTACCCTAGCATATACAAGTTAGAAGAGTGTTTGGAGGAAGCAAGTTTTGTTGGCTAAACTCTCACTAGTATATTCACCACTTTTCGTCTTTAAGTTGATGATATTGTTCTTTTAGCAAGGAGGCCTTCCAATCTTGGCAAGCAACTATGAAATCTAGGATTTTTCCAAGTTGGGTATGAATATTCATGCTAACAAAATAAAAGTCATGATAATTAAATTAAAATGATCACATGATTTGTACATGACAAGAACAAATTAGAGGAATCTCATTCCAACAAATATCTTGGAATCGATATCCATCACAAGTTCAAATAGAATTATATTCATGGTAACAAGATAAAAATCATGATAATTAAATAAAAAAGATCACATGTGATACTTTATATATGACAACAACAACAACTTCGAGGAATTGTTTTTCTACAAATATCACCCTATCACAAGCTCAACTGGAATTATAGCACTGAGAAAAGTGGAGGGTAGAAAACTCATTACATATTTGAAAACAATTGTAAAGCATAATATCTTTGGATATGGGATAAAAAAAAACTCTTCTTTGAGATTCTCATTGCTCCTATTATATTGCAACATATAATGTTTAGGGATGCAGTTGTGGAGAACAATAGAATAGGTCCAAAAGAAATTTATAACATATGAAATATCAAAATTAAAAGAAAAACACCCTATATTATCCTATTCATCAAATTAAGTATTTCCCCATTGAGAGAATGGCTATGAATTGATATCTGATGTATAAGAAGAGGTTAGACAACATGGAAGACAATAGGGTTCCTAAAATTGCATCAAAATCTATCCAAAACTAACTATGACTTAAGTGAGGATGAAATAAGGATCCTCAATCTTGGCTAAACCATTGGGAATAAAGGAAGACAACATTTTGCAGAATACAGGTAATATTAAAATTATTATTGCCTCAAAATTTAAGGAAAAATTATGGTGTGATGAGGAGTTATAGGAAAAAAAAAAATTTGAGATATTATAAGGAAGTGATCAACCCAAACCTCTAAAAATAAAAAATAAGAATAAGAAAATCCATATATCTCGACTAGCTGAAAAAAAGAAAATAGACATTGCAAAAAATAAGCTCCATAGTGAAAGTGGGCATTGGTTGATTCCCACAACTCCTTGGAATGAAAGAGTTTGTAGAATAAACTATTGAAAAAATCCAAGTAATACGATAGACTCTTAACATTGAAAAAAAAAACCATTTTTTATTTGAAAAAACATTAATAATCCTCATTAACATCATACTAATATAAATAAATTTTATTTTAATGTGTGAAAAAATCCCATTAAAAAAATATAATTAAATCAATAATGTAACCAAAATCTTTAATTAGAAATCACATAAAATAATATTTTTTTTATAAACCTTAAATTATGGATCACATAAACCTAAATATATAAATTAATAACATTATTTAAACATAATCCTAAATACATAAATTAATAGCGTTATTTAAACCTAATCAACAAAACTTTTCAGTTCCCCATATTCAATGATTACAATGTAAAGTACCCTCTTACAAATTTATCAACCATATCAGCCTATATTGGGAGAGAGGATGAGTGTTTGATCAATATTTGCAAACAGCCTCAACTGCCAAAGACTTGATCACATGTTCATCAAAATGGCTTTCGAATACATCTTCTGAGACAGAGATTGAGCATGCCTCATTACCTACGCATGCCTGCATCCAAAATAAGTAATCAGACCATCAGTTAAAATCACTCACCCTCCTCAGGTTGCAGGGCAACTCACTGCATAAAATATCAGAAAATAAAAGATGAAGTGCATACATTTTCTACCAAGGAAGTTGAACTCCCTGCATCGTACGAGCCTTTGATGAAATTTCCACAATACCCAGTTGGATTTCCAAAGCTTGCAAAGCTTATGGATGATATGTGTTGCCCTGAAGAGCACTGGAGCCGTAGCTCTGGTGAGGTCGATGAGTTAACAGTTGGGTAATCTTGAGAAACATGAGCGCAGACAGTGTCCACCTGTCTTTTTCGGAGTGATATTCCAGTAGGATCACCACCGACTTCCTCGAGCAGAACTAACACGTTATTGGTTGGTTGCAGCCACGAGCGAGGAACATGGTACCTGATTGAGATGGTTATTATTATGTTTAATGTCATTATGAAATCTGTTGAGAATAAAAAGATACAGAACTCTGACATAGGAGTCAATATTTCTATTGAATTTGCTAATTAATAATTACAATGTTTGAGTGGGTTGTCCGCAGTTAGTGACACATTTGGATGCTTCATAAGTCCCTCTGTAATCGCAAACTTCAGAGCATTCATCGGCGGGAGCCTTCAGTGCTGGAAAATAGCGCCCAATATGATTCCCATTTACCCATGCTTGCCCTTTGCTCAGGGTGCTGAAGTCCAGAGCCACTGCATCGTTGCCTTCTGGTGCATTAAACTCAGTCTACATAATCAAAGTAATCAGTCAACAATATGATCAACTGAAGTCAAGACTGTCTACTTCTAGTCATGGGTTCTTAACCAAAATCCCAAATGATGGCACTATCCAATATTATTAGTAGACATTCAACTCTATGTAGAGTTCCACACTATCTATGTGGATTTTCAATTTAGATTTATCTAATTTGGTCTCAATTTAGGTTTAGGTTTATCTAATTTGGAATTGAGATCAAATTATACAAATATTTTTTCAAGTTTTGTATTTTAAAATAAACTAATTAAGAATATATCAACTTTACATTAAATTTAAGCAATCATACCTGACCAATATATTTAAAATGCATTTCTAAACACAACCATACGAAGATACACTAAACTTAAAATACACCTCTGGATACAACAGTGCAAAGACAAGACCAAAACAATATATTTACAAATACATTAGAAGACCTTGTTTACATAATAAAACATGATGGTTGGTTCATGCCAACCAAGATTCAAATGCTCCAAAGACCTACAAATATCCCAAGGAAAAAATCAGCAAATATAATCAAATACACTGATTACCTTGTACCAGGTAAGGGCAGCTTGTTTGGGAGGATCTGCTCCTGAAATCCATTCAACTCGCTTGGCTCCAGCGTCTGAATATAGTTTTAAGTATTCGCCCTTCACACCAATCTGTGATGACAAGCAAAATGATAACGTTTAATGTTTAATGTTTGGAAATTTTGATTAATTATTATGAATTTATAATGGTAAAATTTGATTAATTAGAGTTATTTTGGGCAGTTCGGTCAAATCCTTACTGATAAAAAAAAATATTATGGTAATGATTCCGTACCTATCTATATTATTGTATTAAATCTCACTATTCTGATTTCTTTTTATATATAAATAAAACATATAAAATCTTGACCTAGGGTCCTTGCATAACCATATGAAATTATTACTACATGAATATTAAATAAAAAAAATGATAGAAAACAAATGGATAGCATGACCTCGGTTGGCAGGAAATACCTGGTAATCCCAGGTCTGGTCAGTCAGATCCAATGGCCCATTTTTAAGTCCCAGCAATTTCACAGGACCATTTATTCCCGAAGTCCATGTATCAAAGAAAGATCCGTAATTCTGCTCACAAGAAATATTAATTCCCCGTGATTTCATAGTTAGCAGAGCAGTTCATTGATATAGCTTATTAATTCAAAAGAAAATTTTGAAGTTCCTGTTTAATATTGAGGTGACAAATATCCATCGTAGATTTCTATTTGCTAAGTACAGACAATTTTAAGAATTAGTAAACTTTTCGGTAATTTATATTTATTTGAAAAATGGACATTATAGTCTATAAAATTTGGGCCAGGCATAATTTTAACCCTCAAAATGTTCCATCTTCTGAGTTATCAGATAAATACCGCCAATCCAACTGTGACACTGAGCAAAGCTATCTGATTCTCGCCAGCCTTCAATGTAACCGGTTTCTCATACGTAAAAGAATTATTCGAATAGTTTCCACTCTGAGTTCCTGCGAAACGTCGTGTTTATAATTGGTTTTTGGTTAATGTGAGAAAAATGCAAATGTAATATAAATTATTGCGTCAAGGGCCTATTCATTTAATCTTTTTTCAAATAAATATACCAATTAATTTATTCCAATATCAATCTTATATTTTATATATATTATTATTATTATAATGTCATCCCTAAGTTAGATATTAAATTAAGTTTACTATGCTATTTTATATTCTACTTTTCTGATTTTGCACTTATAATCTTTTAAGAGTAAAGAAAAAAGACGTAATCTTAACCATTAGATCCACTCAAACTGTATAAAATATATATATATATATATATATATATATATATATAATATTTTCAAACATTGAACTCATTTATCTATTCAAAAAGCAATTTAAACAATAAAAAATGATAAATATATAAATAAAACCATCGATATATGAAAAAAATAAAGAACTACATCTGTCCAACTAAAACTCTTTTTTAAATTTACACTCAAAAACACCCAAGTCTTTAAACACTTCATATACTAAATGTGTGATTAAGATAAAATTAGTCTCTTTAAATACTTACTATACTAAACCTGTAATTAAGATAAATCCATATGAATATAAAGATAGTAAACATATAACTCACCTACAAAATTTCCATTGGCAAACACATGGAGTGCATGTCCTCGTGTTACCACTTGCAAGATTAATTGGCTTCCATTCTTTAGAAAGGGTTCATTTTCATCGATATTGACACTGCGTGCAGCATCAAAATCCCAACAAATTTGAGAACACATGATTTTTCCAAGAGATCTTGAAAATGCAGAAGTTAACTACAGGTTCCTATGGACCTGACTAGATTGAAATTGTATCTATAACTCTATATAGTCAGGGGCAGCAGATAGTATACCTGATTGTATACCATAGAAAGTCACTTTTATCCAGAACAGTGTATAGCTGCTCTAACAAGCCCTGAGCAGAGAAATGGTCTTTTCCCCAGATTCCAACATCTTCTTTGTGCCATGACCAGTTTGTAGATAAGTTTCCTGTATCTACGTTCGATGCTGCAGCAGGATGAAGAGACTCAGTACTGACTTGCTCCATTCCCATTAAGGAAGTCTGTACACTAACCTGGAACAGTTACATAAATAGATCTGATTAGAAGCCTTGTATAATCATGTAACTTCCGTCATTGCCTCGACCATTCTGATGATATTCATCAATAAAAAAATATCATTAATCACTAACCTTTGCAGTGTTAAAGACCACATTTTTGCAGTCAGGTAAGATACTGACAGACCAAGCAGGTAGCTGATAAGAGTTTCCATTGAATTGCACGGTTGCTGCATGCTTAAGGTCCTTGTTGCTGAGAAAGGCAGCACATAAGCTACTACCTTTAGAATATACTGTTGCCTGCATATCCAAAGTATTTGATGCCTTAAAGTCAGTCAAGCACTTCCATCTCAACAACTTTTACATCAGTATTCAAAACGCCCCATTTCTGGTGCCCAAATCCTGCTAAACAATATAGGCAAAGTTCTGTTCTCTCCATTAAATTTTTTAGATTTTAAGGATTTTGGATCAATTTAGTGAGAACTAAAACCCCGGGGACAGAGTTCCTTCCTTGACAAAACTAGGACTACAACTAGGACTACAGAGGAACTTTTTTGTCATCATAATATTAATCAAATTTAAATAATAATAAACAAAAATCCCCAGACATGAGAACAGTTTGAGTGCCACTTATCCCGAGGCCTCCCATGGATGATAATCAATAGAATTATGCCCTAACACCATAAGAGGAATATCAATATAAATAGTCATCTTAATAAAAAGAAAAGGTCAACAGAAGAACAAACCTCAAGGTGTTTCCCAAGTGAAGTGGTATTCACGCGCCCGCGAATCAGAGCAGGTTCACTTAGTTTTATAGCTTTGTGCAACTCTTTTAGATGCCCCCACTTCGGTTGCCTTATATTCCCTGTAACAATTACATTGTACCTCATTGTTTCATAATTAAAAGGAAAAACTAGAAATTTGACCTAACAATAGCTCTAAATTCCCATTGTGGAATTAAGGTAATTGAACCAGAAAACATTCAATCAATGAAAAAAAATTTAATTATATCTATATACACTTTCACTGCGGAACAGAATTTGGCACTGGGAACTCTTGCATACCATATTCGTCAATTGGTGCATCATAGTCATAACTGGTGGCAATGAATGGACCTCCAGTTGTCCGGCCAAAGTTTGTGCCTCCATGGTACTGCAACATAAAAAGCATATGGTAAATAAGATTGTTCATTTATTCTATTGAGAGAGGCCAGGTGTTTAAGGGTTGGGATGTGTTTAAGGGTTAGGGAGATGTATGTTGCTTAATAAATCCTGGGTTATCATGCAAATAAAAACATAAATATAACTGCATGAGCTTAGTAGCATAAACATTAATGCATATGGCCTTGAGCTTAATACAAAAGAAGAATAAACCCCACCATGTAATAGTTCTGAAATGTTCCTCCTCTCTGGTAAAATCGGGCTACTGCAAAAGCAACATCCTCTGTAGGCCTATGAGGGATGCTTGATCCAAATGCCATAAACCTGTAATGAAAACGAAATTTTAGCAGGGTGAACAGGAAGCCCCCGCATTTCTAATGCTCAAGCTCTACCCAGGAAATAGATTGTAGCTTTGTTTTGAACATAATAATGTTCCTAAGTATATGTAAATTCTGCGATGTAGTGAAAATCAAAATTCGGAAGCGCCTGTAAATATGCTTTATCGTTGTCATGAGGGAAAGAAATCATTACCATCCTGCCCAATTCTCAGTCCACATCTTTGGCTTCTTACGAGAATTAGGTTTGAAACTGTCACAGTAGTAACCATTACAGGTATTGATCTATAAAAGAAATTATTCATGTCAGGACGAGCCTTGGAATATAGTAAATTGCTGAAAAGATAGGAAAGTTATGTGGGAAGCAAGGACTTCCATTGCTATGAATGCAAGAAGAAAAAACATAACAAAACTGAAAACACTCTCAACTGAATCTGAAATATATTTTTGCATTGCACAAACCAGAAAAACAAAAAGAAAACTCACAATTGGGTCTGGAGCATTTTTTTGCTGGCACATCACCCAAGGGAGGCCTGTATTTAATGATAATGCCATTTTTGCAGCCCATTGTATATATGACTGGCCCTTTTCTCCATAAGGTTTCTCCACGTTTCCATATTCATTCTCAATCTGCATAAACTTATGGGTCAGACCAGAAAGCCATACTTGAGACTCAGCACTGAAGACAAGTATCACAACAAGACAGGGTACCTGTGTTAAAATAATGGGTCCACCTTGCCATGCGAAGAGCTTTTCTTCCTTCATCAATTCCACTATCTTTGTAGTGAAATTTTGCATCTCATTCTTAAGAAAAGAAATCAAATCTGTAATTAGTAGCCGTGACCAAAAGACTAAACACAAGCATTTAACTTGAAATAGAAGCTTTATAATCATCAATTATGAAAAGTATGCAAATATAGTTTGCTAAATCAAATCCAAAATAGAATCACCTTAAATGGTCCGTTGTCTGTTCTAAACTGGATACCTGGAATGGCGTGCATCCAAACAGGGAAACCTCTGCAAGATCACATCATTTCAATGAGATATAAGATTTCACAATGAGCACGATTGAAATTTTACATAAGTTTTATCTTAGTTCTCCAGATCTGTTAAGTATTCATAAAATGAAAATGAAATTGAACTACTAATCTCTATAATACTTGAATCAATTCCAAAGTTAAAATACATACTCTGTAAAATGCAACAAGCTTCCTTTTATACAACTATTAAAATTAGAGATGATTACTTCATACTCTGTAAACTGAAACAAGCTTTGCAACTAATGAAAGTAGAAATGGTTTCTTCAGGGTACAAGATGGTGGGACAATTTTGATATATTTCTTTACCCAGAATTTTATGTGTAACTTGAGTCTTGGGTATATTAAGCAAAGAGAGCACATGAATTTCAGTTTAAATAAATTTATGTAAATTGTCATTTTATTGAATAAAAAAGTGCAACCATTCATAACATAAATGGCAAATCTGAACACAAAAATAATCTATATCTACATACCCATAATTCCATTCTGCACAAGCATAAGGTCCTATGCGAAGGTGAGCATAAAGGCCTGCCTGCTGAACTGTCTTCAAAAATCTCACCAAGTCGAATCTTTCCGCAAAATAATACTGCAATAAATTGTAATCCACCATAAAATCTATTAACATGGCATGGAATAAAATGCCCAGTAAAATTTATCAATGTTGCATAGATAAAATGATAAAATGCTCGGTAAAATTTTCAGCATTACATAGAATATTAAAATTCTCATAACCTTAACAAAGTTCAATCCAAAAAAATCTATTTTCATAAGGATGAAAAAACAGCTAACTAAATAATAATAATATGTTTTAAAATAAATAAATTTTTAAGAAATCAGCAATAATATAATATTTTTATATATATGATATATAAAATTATGAAAAAAATTTGTATTTCTTATAAAGAATAGGTATGTTACAGTTTTATAATAATTATGTAGATTACAATTTTATAAATAATTATTTCATTTTTAACAAGATTTAAAGTCAAAACATTACATTAAACTATTCAAATTTTAATGTCATTATATCAAAATAAGAAAACTTAAAATTATTACATTAAAACTCATCATATTACTTACTAAAATTAAATCTAATCACAAAAAAATCTAATCATTATTCCTAATTGAAATAAATCCATTTAACTACATGCGATAGTTTAACCTCAATTATAGAAATTAAAAAAATGCAGCCGCATTGTGACATAGGTTTAAATGGATATAGCACCCTATATATATATGGAATTTTTTCATGGCTCTTTTTTTCAAACACAGATCGCCCAAAGTTGTAAAGCACCTTGCAAAGGAAAACACCAAATTACCTTACGCGGCTGAGGCTCATGCCCGTTCCAAAAGACATAGGTCTCAATAACATCGATTCCCCCATCCTTAGATTTGGCAATAAGATCCGGCCACATCTGTTTAATAGGATATAATTAATAAGGAATTTAGACTTCTGCGATCTATAATATTGTTAGAGAATTTTTGGCAAAATCACATAAAAATCATTTGTCGATGTCGTTTCGAACCAGAGTGTGGTTCATCGTCAGGACAAGTTGAAGATCCGCTCATTTTCAACTTGTCCTGACTATGAACCACACTGGATCGGATCTTCAACTTGTACTGATGATGAACCACACTGGTTGGTTCGAAAGGCAGATCGGATCTTCAACTTGTACTGACGATGAACCACACTGGTTGGTTCGAAAGGCGTCAGGTGTCGACAAATGATTTTTTATATGATTTCGTCCAAAATTCTCTAAAAATACAATTAAGTTAGAGATTTCTGAAATAGCACTATATAATAAATGTGATCAGTCTATAAAATTATAAGTTAGAAATTTGCTAAATAACACTATGTAATATGTTTCTGAAATAATACCGTGTAATATGTAATAGATATGATCCATCTATGAAATCATATACAATAGAATATTGTATACAATTACAAATATAACAAACAAAAAAAAGACAATAACCTCTGGAGTGCTTCTTGGGTAATGTATGGATCCCGAGATTAAGACCCTGCGCTGTCCATTGATGAGCAAAGCTCTGCCATCATAGCTAACGCTTGTGCTTGCATCCACCTTACATTGAAAGGCAAGAAATGCCGAAAAACACAGTAAAATCAGAAACGTGAAACTTCTGCAAATCTCCATTGGATTGCTCTGTACTTGAAAATTCCACGGAGCTCGACTCTTAAAACATTGCTAGAGATTGCTCTTGTATTTAAGCATTTCACGGCACTGATTTCATTTACAGGCTGGATAGATTTTTCTGCTTTGTTTTTCATTTAGTGGATAATTCTTGGATAAGAAGAAAAATCTACCTAAAACTTGGGTTGCATGCAAACTGTAGAATCGCATGCGCACGTGGAACCTTTTAAACTAAGCACCAGTGAATATCTATTAGTGAGAACTATTGTTGACTTCAAAACTTTTGCTTAAAATAGATGACTCCACAAAATCATAGTCGAGAATCCAGGGATAACCTCAGTGAGTGGAGGTCAACAAACCAGAGCGCCCGCCTAGGGAACGGGAGAGATTTATCTTAACTTTACGTCGCGCCAACTTATCTGGCAACCCAAAAGTTATATCAGGCTCGCGCCAACTTATCTGGCAACCCAAAGTTATATCAGGCTCGCGCCAACTTTGGAAAGTTCAGCCAACCAGTGAGAAATTGTCTTAACCGGTGAGAGATTTCCCAGTGGATCTGGATTGGGCTGTTTTGGTTATTTAAAGTCAGTTGTTGTGTGGATAATGAATAATTTTTTATGAGTTCTATGAGTTTTATTTAATTATGGCTGATAAATGGAATCTATGCCGGGATTTTTTTTAAGTAAAATGGTAAGAATAAAATTTAGGGAGGTAGGTTGATAGGGAATTTAAATTTTCGGGTGTCTTCAGGTAAAATTGAAGGGAATTTCTTAATTGAGTTTAGTTTTTATGTGAAGGGAATTTCTTAATTGAGTTTAGTTTGGGTGGAACAATTGTTATTCTTTTTCGTCAAATTTAATTTTTTTGATATATTGACGCGCTTTGTAATAGAGTAATTTTGTTGAGTGAGTGTATATAAAGTGCTGGCCTACTCGCAACAAGATCTTTCTTACTTTGGAGCTGAGAGAGAGGTTGACTTGACTTTCTTCCACGAACAATAGCCAATATCCAAAATAAATTGTTATAAATTATTAATTTTAGATTAAAATTGTTTTTAGTAATGTTAATAAAATGCTAATTAGTGATTTAGGGTTGGCATAGAAGCATTTCCCTCTACTTGATTGATTATAGTTAACAAATTGACCCATGAGAGAATAGAAGAAGTACTTTACTCTATAGTTAGTTGAAATTAAAAGGTGACATAAAGCAATTGATAAGTTGGCATTACTTCATAGTTATCCTGAAAAGAAAGATCACATTGCAATTGACAAATTGACATTACTTCATAGTTATCGGGAAAGGAAAGTTCACATTGCAATTTACAAGTTGACATTAATTCATAGTTATCTTAAAATCTTTTAGTTGAAATTAAAAGGCGACAAATTGCAATTGACAAGTGGCATTACTTCATAGTTATGGAAAAATAAAAGATCACATAGGAATTTACAAATTGACATTACTTTATAGTTATCCTAAAAATTGTAAGTGATATATTATTGATTTCATATTTTGTATAGAAGAAAAAATAAGTTTTATTGTTTAAATGGCAATTTTAAATATTTAGATGTTCTAAACTAAATTAAGATTATAATTTATAGTGATTAAAATAACAATTTTACATTAACTAATAATAAAGATTAAATTTTGAATTTAATTAAAAGGAAAAAACAATATAAAAACATGATGGTTGGAATATTATTTTTCTTAACTATACCATATAAAATTTGTATTTAAATTAATCTGGATTCATAATCCAAATTAATATTCGAAGAGATAAAATTGATTTAAATTGATTATTTTCAAAAATAATTATTTATATATATAATTATTTTTATTTAATTTTCATTTACTACAATTTCTCCCCCAATACTAAATTTTACAACACTTAGTTACTTGATACCATCAATGTTATATTAATTTATTTACAACACTTAGTTACTTGATACCATCAATGTTATACTAATTTACAAGTGAGTAAAATCAGACAATATTAAAATCCAAAAAAAATTATTCATGAACATGAAAGCATAATGAATAATGTCAGTAATGGCAATGAGAGACCTAGTGGAGAATACAATTTTGCATTTTAAGTTAAGCTTAGATTGAATAATGTTTTTACAGTTTCTATTTACAAACTAATATTTTTCCCTCAATCCACATAATTGAATTTTTTCTTAATTCCTCTCAAGATTTTACATTTTTCCTTTGATTCCTTTCATAATATTCAAAACTCTCTCTTATTTCCATTGTGCCGTGGCCGCGGCGCTCGTGAAAGCCGGAACTTCTGCACGAATGTCCTCGACAATCACACCTTAACTTTCAGATCCCAAATTCTAATCCATGGCACTTTTACATAAAACTTACAGTCGTAGTTTACAGAGGTTACAATTTTGGGCAGAAAATAATTGAAATTATGGTAAGATTTTAAAATAATTTGACAAAATTTTTTGGAAATTTTAATTATAATTATCAAACTTTAGTATTTTGAGTGTCCAAAAATTATGGATAGTATAAAGTCTATTATTGGAAAAATAAATAAAATATAAATATAAAATTTCATATTCAAATTCTTAATTTCTTACTTTAATTATACCATCACTTAAAATATTTTTTTCAGTGGGGAAGAGCATCCTCACTGAAGAAATTGGGAATGGAGCCAGAGTCACATCTTTCACATTTTTCGAGGTGGTATAAATATGTGCCGCAGCAGAGCAAGTATCAACGACATTATGCTGCCGAAATCATGCATAGAGAGAAATAGAACCCGAGTGGGGAGGCGGCAAGCCGACAGTCCTGACCGCGAGGCTATAAGCCCAGGTGCAACCATCACTGAAAATATACCATCACTTAAAATGTAAAATAAATATAAATACAAAATCTCATATTCAAATTCTTGGTTACTTACCCTGGTTGTACTAAAGCACCTGAATGATCCATTCCTCTAGACATTATATACCAAACTAGTTTCAGAAGACCAACTCAATTGTAAGACATTATATACCAGACAAAGATGCCTCATTCTCCATATATCGGTACTAAAACTTTTGACCCAAGAGTTCCATTCTCTCCTTTCCGACCTAACCCTTGGTATTCTACAACTTTGAGTTTTTTAGGTCATAATTTTTCACCACCACGCATTATGTTTTATTCACCACAAGTAACTATGCCAAAAATTCCTATTAGGAGTGAACCTATTGATTCATATATTGTTACCAGCTCCATGGAATCACTATTGTATGGTGTGTTGGCATTATGATTCTGGTTTGGCTCTATGGTACAGGTGTTGTACTTGATGGAAACTCACTCATGTGGCAGATCTCAATTCAGGCACTCAAAATCATTGAAAATGAGATACCCGCAGGTGATCCTAAGATAATTTGCAGACCCGCAGGTACGCCGACCAAGAAGTGCGAACATACACGCAGGTGCTCCGTTCAGAAGGTGCGGACCCCAGTTTCACTCACTCCAATGCAGAAAAGCACGTGCACGTGGGAATCTTTATGAATGGTTCATGGTATTTAGCTCGCATATTTGATCCTATGGTTTTGGTCTGTGGTTTTGCATCTACAAATATTGATCCAAGGTATTGGGTTCATGGTATTGTGTTATTATGGTTTTGGACTGTGGTATTGTGAAAGGTTTGCCTATAAAAAGGAAAGGAGATCTCCTGGCTTTACACTTGTGAAATTTGAATATCTTAAGATCTGAAATTTTGGGTGATTGGTTTTTAAAAGCTAGATCTAAATCAAGGAGAAAACTTAAGGCAAATCTACTGATAGGTCGTGATCTCTTGGGTGCATGAACAGATCTATGGATCTGACAGACTGTGACACCTTGGAGGACTGTTAATTTGGCCCTAAGCAGAAGTTCGCAAGCGATCCATGGCGTAAGTGCGGGGGTACGCAGTGCAGGAGAAAGCGCAGTGCGGGGGTACACAGCAGTCATAGTGCGGGGTACGCAGCGAAGAAGAAGGTACAATGTGTGGGGTACGCAAAGAAGCAGAAGGCACAGTGCAAGGTACGCAGCACAGAAGAAGACATAGTGCGGAGATACGTTGTCCGACAAACAGTGCAGGTGCAGATCTGAGCAGAAGTATGGAGAGAACAAGAAAGATCAGGTGCGGATCTACACAGTTTATACACAGAAGAACTGCGGATATCCGCAGGTTTACATTGGTCAAGTTGCGGACTTTTCCTTAAAGTATTTGTTGGTTTCCTTTTTATCTATTTGCTGCAAAGTTCTGGGTTTAGTTTACTGGTATTGCCTTTCTGTTTACAACATTCTGAGAAATTGGGTGATTCATTGGTATATTGTATAAGGAGATTGGTTTATTCATTGTACTTGTTGATTATTTGATGTCCATGGATCCATTTTGAAAATTAATGAAACGTGGTCCTTAAAGAAGTAAAAAGAGCAAGGGGGGTTGTAGCTCCCTTCCAGGAGAGACTGGAAAACGAGAGAGGGTTGTAGCTCTCTACAGGTTGCAGCCTGCGTACTGGTAAAGGACTACACCAGTACAAAATCATTGTAAAAGAAGTTTCTAATTGAAAGAAGATAGAGACATATTGCAGCAGGTGGTTTTCACCCACATTGGGTTTCCACCTTATATTTGGTGTTCCTTGGTGTGATTATCTGTCTTTCTTGTTCTTGCTCATTATTATATGGTACTGACATACAATATAATGATCAATATTTGAATAATAAATTAAAGTATAAATCTGGAAGGGATATTGAAAATAATTTGATAATACTGATTCACCCCCCTAGTATTATTTCCAACAATTGGTATCAGAGCAGGTCCTTCAGAAGAAGCTTGATTGCTTGAAGGAAGATCTATCATCATGAGCAACTACGAGATGGAAGCATCAATCAGGCCATCGATTTTTGATGGGACAAACTTCGTATATTGGAAGGTAAGAGTTACTGCTTATCTTCAATCTCTTGGTACAGAAATCTGGGACATCATAGATACAGGGTATACTTTTACATCAGCAACTCCTACAGATCCGGCTAAGAAGAAGAAATATGAAACAAATGCAAAGGCGGTCAATACTCTATTAGGATGCCTATCTCAATCAGAATTTGTCAAGGTAATGAAGTTTAAATCCGCAAAAGAGATATGGGACAGGATTGTTCTGAGCTATGAAGGAGATGATCAGGTAAAACGAGCAAAACTTCAAACCCTCAGGATTCAGTATGAAAATCTCAAGATGTATAATGATGAAAGTGTGGCTAATTATTTTCTTCGTGTATATGAGATTGTTAATTGTATGAAAAATTTGAGTGAAGAAATAAAAGAGGCTGTTGTGATTGAAAAAGTTCTAAGATCTTTGTCCTCTAGATTTGAATCTAAAGTTTCTGCTATAGAAGAAAAGGAGAATCTACAAAACCTTAAAATGTCATAGCTGCATGGAATTCTAACTGCTTATGAAATGAGGAAAGGAGGTCCATCAGACAAGAGAGTAGTTGCATTCAAGGCTTCAGGCAAAGGAGAGTACTATGAGTCAGGACACGTGTTAGAAGAAGAAGAAGAATCAAATTTTGTCAAAAATATTCAACGGAGTACTGGAAGATTCAGAGGTAAGTTACCTTTCAAATGTTTTTCTTGTGGAAGAGTAGGTCACTATGCTGCCAAATGTCCTCATAAGGATAAGATTGACAAGGGGAAGGAACCTGTTAGATGGAACAAGAAACAGAATGCAAATAAGAAAAGCTATTACACTTATGAAGATAGTGATGGACTATCAAATAGCGATGAAGATGAATGAGGTAATCACTATAAACTTTTAATGGCCTTTGAAGATGATGATT
>APFE031226856.1:6914-33730 GCA_000404065.3 Pinus taeda
TCGATCTCACAGATCTCCCACTGAACAGGGTCTACCACAGGCCCGAGCGAAACCCCTCAGCAACAAAGGTGTCCCCTTGAAGCCAAAATAGCTCCGATACCAAATGTAGGTTTTAACCCCATACAGAAATTACCTACATACGAATTCTAAATCACATTAAAAATAAAAATGCGAGAGCATAACACATAAAACACAGATACACAGAGATTTCCCACTGGATCCCAAAACCGGGACTACCAGCTTGATTTTTCATTATGTTCCTTTCAATGTTACAATACATATTTATACATGTCGAAGCATCCAATACCATGGACCGAAAAACCATCGATCCAATACCATGGACCGAAAACCATCGCGTCCAAAAAACATGTGCGAAAATCATGCACAAAACCATAGGTGGGTCCGCCCAACCTAACATAGGGTCCAAAACCAAAATTTTCCGGGGCGCTGCCCCGGACCCCATAAAGTGGGGTTATGGGTACCCCTCAAACCCCTGTTAACTATGTGGAAAGAATATAACACAACCCAACAGATCTTTATTACCAGTTATTGTTTGAAATCTTTTTAGATTGCATAGAAGAAAGATCACACCCCGGGTTAGCATAAATTTCGATGTTTTTCTGTTTATTAGAACACAATAGAATATCATTAGATTAGATAGAAGTATTCCATTTAGAACAGAAACACCCATCTTTCTCACACACACACACTGAATTGGGAAATTGGTCCCATATCCCCAGTCGGACCCACTATACGAAATGGATAAGGAGCTGCCAACCAAGGTCCGGACTGGGCGGGTATCCCCCTTGTTGTCGACCCGATTTTCGGGGCCTTCAATAGGACCACGTTTCATAAATTTTCAGACTGGATCCATGAACATCAATCAATCATCAAGAATTTCTCCATCAACCAATCTCCTTTTCACCAATTAGATCTTAATCAAGTAGATACTTCTCTGACAGTTGTACCCAAAACACAGTACCAGAAACCACACACCAAAATCTGAACCCAGAACACAGCAGCAATAAATAGAAGCAAGCTAATTCACAACTCAAAATATATATGCTATTTCAATAACCTGCAACGTGCGTGCATATGCTTATGTGTTTGGAACAACATGCATATACGTTGTTTTAATTCATTGAACCAGTGTGTATACGTAGCTTCGCTTCATTGAACCTGCGTACAGATCTATAAAGGATAATTTGCTTTTTCAGATATTCAAACACTAATTAACCCAGATTATGAGTGTTATAGATCAAGCAAGCACCACATATAACAGACCAAAATCATACAAAGATACTATCATTCAAGCTTAAAGATTATGACCCATCAATAGAACTTATCCTTCTCTTTGTGCTAAGGTTCCTCCTTCATTCAGATCTAGATCTGCACCATAACCCAATTACCAGTATTCCAGATCTAGAATTTTATCAGATATTCAATAATAATTCAGATGATCCTTTGCCACATGATCTCCTTCCTCTTTTATAGTCTTAGGCCTTCCACAATACCACGTTCCAAAACCATAATAAACCAATACCACGGACCCAATACTTGGGATCAACACTTCTGACGAGGTACCATGGTCCAAAACCATAAGTTCAAATACCAAGGACTAACTACCACGGACCAAAGGTAAGTTCTCCAACATATACATGCTTTTCTTTGCGTGATAGTGCGTGTATACGCATACGCGCCTTTGTAACGTCTAACCCGCGTGTATACGCATCTTCGTCTAGATGAACCTACGCATATGTCTTTTCCTTCATTCTGAAAGCCTAAACTGAGATCTGTTACCAAAGAGATTTGCCATCAAGGACAATACTTGTGCCATGGCTCCAAACCTGTGCCATAATGCCAATAGCTACTATGGATAAAATTGTTGAGTTACTCCACAAATACCAGCGTCTATTCCCTACCAAGTTCTCGGATTTGAAGGGCATAGTTAGAGATTTGGGTGTTATGAAGATCACTCTAAAGCTAGACGTGAAGCCTATTAAGCAGAGGCCATATCGCCTTAATCCTAAGTATAAGGAAAAGGTTTTCCAAGAGTTGGATAAGATGTTGGAGGCAGGCATTATAGAACCGGTTGAAGAATTTGATTGGGTAAGCCCGATGGTGGTCCAATAGAAGAAACAAAAGGGTGAAATAAGGATTTGCGTAGATCTATGGAAGCTTAATGATGTGTGTGTTTGTGACCCATTCCCGACACTGTTTACAAATGAATTTCTAGACAATGTTGCAGGGTAGGAGGCCTACTCATTTACTGACAAGTTCTTTGGGTATCATCAAATCAAGATCACGCCAGAAGGTAGGATAAAAATGACCTTCGCGATGGAATGGGGTTGTTTTCAATACACTGTGATGTCGTTTGGACTCAAGCATGTGCCTGCGATATTTTCTCGCGTAGTCATCGCAGCGTTCAAAGAGTTCATTCATAAGTTCCTCGAAGTGTACTTTGTGACTAGACAGTGTTTGGATTAGTAAAGCACCATTTAGCAAGTCTGTGCCTAATGCTGGATACGTGTCACATGTACCAGATCACTCTAAATTTGAAGAAATGCATATTCTATGTTCCCTTTTGGATCTTGCTGTGTCACGTGGTGTGCAAGCAAGGATTGATGGTGGACCCTAAAAATATTACGGTAATAGTAAATCTGAAGGCCCCAAGGACTATACCGAATATTATGTAGTAAAACCAAAAGACTATTGAAGAACATGATACATTTTTTTTCGAGGACATTAAATTAAGGATTCAATAGATAATTCAAGTGCATTAGAATATCCATAAATTATGTTCAAATCTCATGGTCTTTAATTGATGTTTTGTATATGTGGACGTTTTTAACCAGATATGCACTAAAATTGAGTGTACAATTAAGAATTTATGGTTTTATCAATTGTGTTGATTCAAACCAAAGTGCACAGTTTCCCTAATTATAGTTTCACTTGATGTGATGTTTTTAGAAATTTTCCTTAACTCTACTTTAAAGTGCGACTTTTATCCAAAATAGATTTGTGTTTAAAAACCTTTTGTAAACTTTGTAATAAGAATTTACTTAATTTTGGAAAAATTGAGAAATGGTTCAAAATTCAATTGGAAGTTGAAACAAACGATTGTGATGGATGGTCTTGCAAGCCAAACCATTAAAGAAAGGCTATGATGAATAATATCATTGAAGAGACATAGAATAATGAATGAAGCACATTAGTAGAGATAATATATCAAAATAGTTTTCATAATGATCAGAGGACAAGAAGACATTGAGTGTATCCCACTGTATGACTGAAGATTGCTTTTGAGCCATGGCCATCTAAAATTTTCTTGCCAATGAGTAGCAATGCACTAAATTTGT
The DNA here is from genome assembly GCA_000404065.3 of Pinus taeda. Lineage (NCBI taxonomy): Eukaryota > Viridiplantae > Streptophyta > Pinopsida > Pinales > Pinaceae > Pinus > Pinus taeda. The sequence continues at coordinate 10,274 of APFE031226856.1, forward strand.
GTATTTCTCACCTTTTTATAATCAATTCCCTACATAGTAAAATCCCTAATCTACCTAATTTTTCCATTTGGATTTCTAGTGTAAAAGATCTATGTTGTCTCATGGTATTAATGGTTGTGTACATGCGTTATAGTTTTGGTTTCAATATGTTCTTGAATTTTATATAAACCATGAGAACTATTGCAAAGACGCATTATAATCCTATTTCTCTTCACTAATTTGAATGATTGCTTGGGTGTCAAAATTGGTTGAGCATATTGTTAGTTCATTGTTTAACCACACTCTATAGCCAAAATTGTAATTGCCTCTTGGTGGGATTTTATAATTTGGTGTTTGTTTTGTATGAGTATGCAACATTTCAATTAGTTCCAGTACCATATGCTACAACATTGTTGTATTCACCTACTATTCATTTATTTAATCATTTTAACGTATCTTCCATTTGACATGTGGAAAGAACTTGTAGCTTGAGAATATATTTGGAAAGACTCTATTGAATATAGGTATGTTTACAAAAATAAGTAGCTAAGTAGAGAACCAAATATGAATGTTATAATCACATAAAAATTGCACAGATATAGACAAGCATGGATTGCAAATATTATTCATATCATACACATAAATACAATATATGTTACCTGTGATTTCGTATTCTAAGATTTCTCTTGGTATTCTCATGAATTTTCTTGTTCACTTGAGGCTTTTTGCCTTCCTCTCAAGTGAATAATATGATTTTCACATAATACCCTAAGGATTATGTTCCCAACATTCTCCCCGAATCTAAAGGGGTGTATGTGATTCCAAGAAGAGAGCTAAAATACAGAGGTGGATAGAAACAAATGTATCGATGTGCTCTTTGAATCTTAAGATTTAAGGAAGACCACAAACCAAATGGATAGAAGAAGTTGAAGTCTTTTATTGGTGGTGGTTTAAGGAAAACAAAAAACTAAAGGGATAACAGAAGCTAAAAGCTTCTATAGGTGGTGGTTTAAGGTTGGCCACCAACTCTAAAACTTAGCTTGAAGAAATTCCTAGAAAAGTTTTGAATCTAGCTAGAAGGTGATGCCTTCTTGAAATGGAAGTGTTCTTTGATAGTGATTTAAATATAACCACAAACTATTGAAATGGTTGTTTGAATATGACAACATGTTTTTGTCTAGTAGAAGCAATAGGTATTGTGTCAAATGGTGGTTTAAGGATGGTCACCTACCAAATCATGGCCATGAAATATAAGTATGTCTCTAGCTACATCTCTAACTCTAATTGCGGTTGAATCTAGCAATAGGCTCTAGAAATCAACTCAAGTTCTAACTATGGCTTAGGCTCACTTGACATGACTTCGAAAATAGTAGTTGACTATCAATTCCCCCCCTGTTAAATACAATTTGTGAATATGAATATATCTCCATTGCAAGACATGTCAATACTCAATGTAACAGCCCTGGTGAAAATTCCATGTAATAAAAGTTAAAAACAATAACCACAGTCGATGGGACACTTATTCCAAGCTAAATGTTGGGCAAGAAATCCTAGGGGGTGTTCATTTGGTTATCTATGCTAAAGAAATTGGCAATGGAAATGGCTAAGGCTTTGGAAAGGCAAAAGGGCATTTTTGGCACAATTATTTATGAAAATAATGGAAATTAGGAAAAAATGGAGGTGAAAGGTCATGAGTTGCATGAGAGGAGGAAAATGAAGGAAAATAATGGAAAATGAAGAAAATAGATGCCTCATCCATAAAAAGGATTTTGAGGATCATTTGGTAACCTTTTGTCAGTTCAATGTATAGCTCTTTCATTACTTTATCTCTCTCATGCTCTTGGACACTTATATTTTCTTGGAGCACTTTGGCATTGGAGCAAGAAAGGAAAATATGGAAAGAGAAAGCAAGATCAAGCAGGGAAAGGCAACATCAAGCAGCTACAATAGGCTTCATTGCATGTATCAACTTGCATGTGTATTTTCCTTGCTATATTTGGCATGCATGGGATCACATGTGTTTCTTTTCTACCATGGCATGGGTTTTTCCAAGTGTGAGAATATTTTCATCCTAGCCTTGCCATTTCTTGATAGCTTTGATGGGATGGGTTCTATCATTTGGTTTATGTGGGATGGACAGATTGGATTCGAAGCTGAGTGGGGTGGATCTCTAAATTGAAAAACACATGGTCTGAGTGGTCCATGAACCGGACTAAGGATTACAAAACCACTGGCCTAGTAACCCCTGAATCGTATTGTTGGTTGTGGTAAATCTAGATTGTGTGCCTCGATGGGCCTAGGAATACTTGCCAATGAATGATGAGATATACGGTAAAGCCAAGAGGTGGATTTTCTCTCCCTTGGGCCTAGTGGTCCCAATATGGGATGCATGCTCAATTGTAGAGATTATGTCTCGTTGTATGCCCTAGTGATCCCTGGATCAGACTATGGAAGCATAGTAAAGCCTGAGAGACTAGAAGGCACTCAAATTCCTCGGGGTGTAGGCGGAGAACTCTGGTAGCATCCATGTTGATTGGTGTTTTTAGTGTGTTCTATGAGTCCCACATTCATGCTTGGAATATGGCACAGGGATGATTAGTTGAAGAGAGACTTGGCTCAACCAATCTATGGTTAGGTGGAATGTGGTAGTCCCATCTACAGTTGGTTCATTGCATTCATTAATGAGAAATTTATTCCCTCGATTTTCATGTGTAAATGTATTGATATATATGTGGATTTTGATGGCTTATATTTGTATGGTATTTATGTTCCTATTATGTTGGTTATATGTATATTTTATGATAGAAGCTATGTATGGATTTCATCATGCTTTTACTAGTACATGAATGGATAATGTGTCTATGACCTAATAGATGATAATGCATCAAATGACATGAGGGAACAATGGTTCATAGCGATTCTCAGATAAGCATGAGATCCCTAAAATTAATTCTGTTGTGTATACCTCTAGGTTACATGTTGATGTTATGTTTGGCAAAATGGATGTCATGGCTAGCAGGGGTCTGGTTATGGTCTTGTTCAACTTTTTTTTTTTGCATCATTATTTCCCTGTAATTTTACTGATTTCAAGCTATCACTCCATTCTAGGCAGCGACCTAGGCTCTGGGCCTAAAAAAGTGGCTTAAATCCTAGGGTCGCTAGCACAAAACTAATAACTTTAGTCTCTAATTGTTGGCAAGAAAGCCTGTGAGAGAAACTTTTGGTTTTTGGTCGCTCCCTTGCCCATACGCCTAAGAGATCTAGAACAACAGTGGGACCCAGGGATAGGTTGTCTGAATGTCTAAAATGTCTTTTGAGGATTCTAAAGCTGATGCTGGATGAATGTGTGTGATGTTTCCATTGATTCCACTTCCTTAAGGTTACAGTGGAGGTCGAATCTGATCATAGTAGCCTCTCGTCTCATGTTGACCCTGGTTGGCATGGTTACTTGGGTAGATGTGGGAGGAGGGTGTTACAAAGTGGTATCGGAGCATGGTTCAACTCTCAGACTAGATGGGAAGTGTGTGTTGGTCATGCATGCATGTCTGTTGCATGTGTGTCTCTTACACTTGCATTTCATGTGCTTGTTGCATTGGCTTGATCATTGATTATGTAGTGTTGAGAAATGACAACAATAAATTCGAGTTTAAATTTGTCCTTGAATTTAAATTGTGAATTAAAATTGAATTCTATTCTCATAGCAACTTGTAAATAGTTAATTAAGTTTAATTAACTTAATTAGCTTAGGAATTTCGATTTGGAAGTCATGTAAGTGTTCTCTCTAAATTATAGGGATCTGGGATAAGTTTAGATTGAGTTGTAATTAGATAACTTAGTTTACTAAATTATAGTCAATTAAGATAGTTCTAACTGTTTGCTGAACTAGTAGAGGATTAGTAGTCAGTTAGTGCACTAGTGCATCAACAAGTGCTACTCCAAATAACTGAATATTCATTCATCAGAAACTCATGCATGCCAGTTCTGAGAAAGATCTATTTGAGACTAGTACAGGGACAATGTACTATCATTTGTATTATTTACTGAGTTGTAAATACCATGCATGAAATCAGGAAGAGGACCTAATTAGGATTGCATAGTTTTGGAAGCATGAATTCCCTTTAAATATGGGTTATTAATCTTAGGAATTACAAAAGGAAATATGGGTTTGGAAGGCAGTGGAAATTGGCTAAGTGTTGGTTAACAATGGGCTTGTGAGGTAGAGTGTTGAGAATACTTGTGTGGAATTGTTCTTATGAGAACAAGCTTTGAATCTTCACTCATATTTTGATTAATGAAATACAGATAGGCAGGGTTTTGAGTAGTGACTTTACCCAGGAAAACTTATTGTGTTATGTGTCGTTGATTTGTCTTCATCTTGTTCATGTTGTTTTCATCGATCTATTGGCTTTCGTTGGTTGAATGTAGAAGTAGATTCTTGTCAAGTGCTTTAGTAAATTGCATGAGCTTATGAATCTACAGGAAATTATACATGGTATTAGAGTTGAAGATAGTATACTAGAAGAGATTACGAAGTTTTGAGTTTTGGGTTATAGGTGAAATTCGAATTTTCAATACATACTTCAGGATCGACAGATGGTGTTCTATGGTTTGTAACTCGAGTATGCCTTGGAAGGAAGCTAAAATTATATCGCCTGAAGGGATAGAATGGAGGTTGTGCTGGGGTATAATGGCTGGAAGGAATTCATTAATCAAGACATTCCTAAGCCAGCAACATCGGATGTATAGAATCTGGTCGAATGGAAGAAGTGTGTAGTGAAGGCGAGGTGGATAATCCTTGAGGGAGTTTGAGACCACATCATCTCAAATCTCCATGGCAAGGAAACTCTGTATGCTATGTGAAAAGCATTGACAGACTTGTATCAAAAAAACAGTGACCAAAGGAAATTGGCACTGAAGGAAAAACTACAAAAAGTCGAAATGGAGAAAGGCAAGACTATTCAAAAATACTTGAACAAGTTCACTCAATGTTGTGATGCACTTGGAAATGTTGGAATCATAGTTTTCAATGATGATACGGTGATTATTTCTCTTCTAGGACTCCCAAAGAGTTGGCAGAGTTATTAGGACTCCGTCAATGGTCAGAAGAAGCTGCCAAGTTGGGAATGACTGTGGTCGAATTTGATGAAGGAGGGGATCAAGAGGGACACCAGATATGGCTCTTCATCAAATACTGATGATGAAGAGAACTATGCCTTAGAGATTAAGGAGAAGAAGGGGAAAGGGAAAGATTCCCATTCCAAATTAGATACTTATCATGGAAGCAAGAAGAAAGACATGACGAAAGTGAAATGCTTTCATTGTCATGAGCTTGGCCAATTTGCTATAAATTGTCCACTTAAGAAGTCTACAAAGAAGTCCTCAGGAGGAGTGGCGGGTGAGGCTTTGGTCTCTCAATTTGAATTGGAATTTTACCTCATTGCATGAATGGTGTCATCAATGATGGGAAGTGTATGGTACTTAGACAGAGGAGCTTCATTCCACATGACTGGCGACAAGGAGTTATTCGGTGACCTGGAGCAGAAATATATCCAGATGCATATCGAGATGGGTGACAATGAGAGGTATAGTGCTACTGGATTGGGCACAATTACTTTTCAGAGGGACCATGGGGCTCCACTCACCTTGAAGAATGTTATGTATTTTCCCGAGCTGAATAATAATTTAGTATCTGTTGCCATGCTTGAGGATGGAGGCTATGATGTCATCTTCTCGAAAGGAAAGGAATTCCTTCGACACGTAGCCACGAGTCAAGTAAAGAAGATAGGGATTCATGTGAGAATCTATATAAGCTAGAGGTAGAGGATTGTGTTGCTTTAAGAATGAAAGTAGAGATGGCACAGAACTGAGATGTTGGTGATTTGTGGCACAACCAATTGGGTCACTTGCATCATGGGGCTTTGAAGATCATGCAACAGATCTCCACCGATTTTCCCAAAGGTATGCTAGAGAAAGTTGATACATGCAAGGGGTGTACTTTGGGTAAATACACCAAGTCTTCCTTTCATGATAGAGATAGTTGAGCAGAGGCTATTCTAGAGCGAGTCCATTCAGATGTGTGTGGACCATTCTTGATATCATCCACAGCCAAAAACATGGATTATGTTTTATTTTTTAATGACTTTTCCTTAAAATGTTGGATATTTTTCATGCAGAAAAAGGATCAAACCTTCACAAAGTTTTCTAAGTTTAAAGTATTAGTGGAGAAAGAGTCAGGCAAGAAGGTTAAATCTCTACAGAATGATAATGGTGGTGAGTATGTCTCAAATGAGTTTAAGAACTTTTATGCAATGAAAGGGATTAAACGGGAGTTTATGACACCCCATAACCCTTAGCAGAATGGGGTGGCCAAGAGGAAGAACAGAGGGAATAGTAGGGGTAGTGAGGATGATGTTGCATGATCAGGGCCTCCCACTATACTTGTGGGCTAAGGCATGCAACACAATGGTTTATGTTTAGAACCGTAGCCCATACTAGATACTTGGGATGAAGACACCAAAGGAGGCTTATTCCGGTAAGAGGCCAGACGTTGGTCACTTTAGGATTTTTGAGTCATCAATATATTTCCATGTGACCAAATATGCACGAAAGAAGATTGATTTGACAACAGAGTTGGGGATACTTGTGGGGTACACTCATACACCTCACAACTATCGGGTGTACTTTCTGACCAACAATATGACAATGGTTCATAGGGATGTCAGATTTGATGAGGAGGAGGCCATGCAAGTTTCCCTTGAGAGGGAGCTTCATCTACATGCGGTTGAAGAGATTTTAGCTCATAAGGTTGAGCAACCTCAGATTGATGTGGAGCAGACACATGCAAAGGATCTGGAAGTGGAGACATCCACTCAGGCAGAGTCTTCCAAAGATTGGAGAAAGCACACTAGAGAGGTAGATAGATTGTTTTTGAATGTTAGAGACAATGTGGTAGCACCACATCACAATGCAGATAGACAAGGTCACCTAACAGGTACGCTAGATACATGGCTCTTATAAGCGGATGTGTTGTGACAAAGCAATATTCCTTTGAGGAAGTAGTGTAGCAGCCAGTTTGGGTTGAAGCCATGGTGGAGGAGTATGACTCCATAGTTCATAACAATGTTTGCAATTTGGTCCCGAGATCGGAGGATAAGTCCGTGGTGAGCTCCCATTGGCTTTACAAGGTAAAGCAAGTTGCAAATGGTAGTGTGCAGAAGCATAAGGCTAGATTTGTGGCCTGTGGCTTTTCATAGGTAGAGGGGATTGACTATGATGTGACCTTTGCTCCTATTACAAGGTACTCGTTGATCAAATCTATATTGTCACTATCAGCACAAATGGGTTAGAAGATACATGAAATGGATGTAAAGATAACCTTCCTTACTAGAACGATTGAGGAAGAGGTGTACATAGAGTAGCTTGAAGGTTTTGAGACCTTCGACCATGAGTTACATGTGTGTTGGCTCAAGAGGGAGTTGTATGGGCTCAAGAAAGCACCCTGTGCTTGGTACACCAGGACCGATAGCTACTTCACCGAGTTGGGCTTCACTAAGAGTGAAGTGGATGTGAGCCTGTACCACATAGTGGTGGAAGGTAAATTGTTGATCATTGTGTTATATGTCAACAATTTGATTTTGATAGATGATGGTGAGTTGATCAAGTCTTGCATGGATGACCTTGCAAGAGAGTTAGAGATGAAGGACATGGGGCTCATGCATTACTTTCTGGGCATGGAAGTATGACAGGGTGATAGGGAGTTGTTTGTGTCTCAAGGCAAGTATGCCAACGAGATACTCAAGAGGTTCAACATGGAGAGTTGCAAGCCTATGGAGACTCCTCTAGCTAGTAACTGGAGTAAGGAGGATGTTACTTTAGGAGAGGTAGTGGAAGCTATTGTTTACCAGAAGCTTGTGGGTTCACTCATGTACTTGGTGAACACATGATTGGATTTATTCTATTCAGTCAACCAACCAAGTCAAGCGATGGTTAGGCCTACCAAGTTGTATTGGAAGGTGGAAAAGAATGTATTGAGATACCTCGTGGGAACTACTTAGTACATACTATGGTACAGAAAGACAAAGGGATTGAAGTTTCAAGGCTTCATGGATGCAGATTGAGCGGGGAGTCCATCTGACTAGAAAATCACATCAGGAGGGATTTTCAGTATTGGGTCAGCGACAGTTTCTTAGTACAACAGGAAACAGAGATCGGTTACACTCAGTTCGGTAGAGGAAGAGTAAATGGTTACAAGTCAAGCAACACGTGAGGCCATCTCAATGAGGAAGATCCTGATTGGTTTGTTTGGTTAGTAGATGGATCCAATAGTGATTTACTACGATAGTCGGAGTTGTATCAAACTCTCTGAAAATATAGTTTCTCATGATAGGTCCAAGCATATTGATATCTGATATCATCATCTCAAATATTGTATATTGAGGCGGATCATGTTGTTAGAGTACATTCCCACGGAGGAGCAAGATGATGGCATTTTGACAAAGCCATTTTCAATATGTAAATTCAATTTTCAAAGAGACAGGATCGGGGTAGTAGATAATACCTTTCTTGTTGAGAAGGAGTGTTGAGAAATGGCAACAAGAAATTCCAGTTTAAATTTTTCCTTGAATTTAAACTATGAATTAAAATCAAATTATATTCTCATAGAAACTTGTAAATATTTAATTAAGTTTAATTAACTTAATTAGCTTAGGAATTTAAAATTGGAAGTCTTTTGGAAGTCATGTAAGTGTTCTCCCTAAATTTTATGTTAGAATATGAAATATTACGGAGCAATGGAACACATAAAATATTGCAGAAATATAAACACAGAAAACGCACAAAACAAGAGAAACACAGATATACATGGTTCACCCAGTTTGGGCTACGTCCACCCTGAACAGCCAGTCCTTCCCTTCTATTATCCAGCAAAATGAAGAGACACAACCTACAGCAAATCCGTTGTAATATCCTCTGTCTTCTCTCACAGTCTCACCTCTACGTTTCTTGCTCACACAGAATACACATCTATCTCATAGCCTCAAATACAATGCCCTCATACAAAGAGAGGGGTTGCCTTCTAGGGCAAAAAACCCTAAACTAAACATAAGTTCTACTGTCAGATCATCCGCCTAATGAACGGCCCAGATTGACTAGAAATTACTATACTTTTACAAAGCAATTTTATAGTTGTTTTTAGCTTCGGGGGCGCTGCCCCCGAAACCCCCCGCTAGGGGGGGGGCTCCCAAAGGTCGTACCCGCCGCCCTGGACCCCCCCTGTAGCGAATATTTTACAGGCAGCATTGCCGCCCCCATTTTGAACTGGGGTCCAATGTGGCGGTACTTTTCAATATAGAAGATAATCAGGCTCCACACCCAACATTTTAGGGGTCCGGTGTGGATTTAGATTGAGTTGTAATTAGATAACTCAGTTTATTAAGTTATATTCAGTTAAACTAGTTCTAACTGTTTGTTGAACTAGTAGAGGATTAGCAGTTAGTTAGTGCACTAGTGCATCCATAAGTGCTACTCCACATAACTAAAGATTCACTCATTTGAAACTCGTGCATGTCAGTTCTGAGAAAGACCCAGATGAGACTAGAGTGCAAGGACATTGTACTATCAACTGTATGATTTATTGAGTTCTAAATATCATGCATGCAATCAGGAAGAGGACCTAATTAGGATTTCACAGCTTTGGAAGCATGGATTCCCTTTAAATATGGTCTATTCATCCTAGGAATTGTGCAAGGAAATTTGGGCTTGGAAGGTAGTTGAAATTTGCTAACTGTTGGCTAATAGAGGGATTGTGAGGTAGAGAGTTGAGCATACTTGTGTGAAATTGTTCTCGTGAGAACAAGATTTGTATCTTCGCTCATATTTTTTATTAATGCAAAACAAATAGGTGGCACTTTGAGCAGTGGCTTTTCCCAAGAAAACTTATTGTGTTATGTTCCATTGTGCCATTGATGGCATGAGAAAGAAATTATGAAATAATTTTCTTAGGCATATGATGGTATACAAGCAAAGATTGGAAACATTAGATTGGTTTTGACAGAGTCATTTGTAGCAAAAGCTACCATATTACCAAGAATCAAGGAAAGTTGGTTCAAGAACCGAAAGATCAAGGAGAAAGAATGGGAATTATTCCTTAAGAACCCAAGTATGGATATCTTTGTCTTTAAGAAGGGAATTCCAGCCATAGCAACAAATAAATGGAGAAATTTTTTGTTTATTATTCAAAAATTCATAACTTGTGAAGGTAGGTTTTGAAACATGTTTTTTTACCATGCTCACCTAATGATGAATTTTCTTGATTTTAATGAAATCAACCTACCTTACTTCCTGCTTAATAATTAGAGAAAAATGGATGGAAATATTCAGAGGAAAATACAGTCCATAGATAATGCCTTGTACCAGCATGGGTTAGTCAAAATTTTAATTGAAGCCCATCTGAAATGCAAAGGGCATAATTGGGAGGATTTTCTGATTAGAAATCATTTCAAAGAAGCTCAATAAGAAGATCCTAGTGATAAGACTAGAAAGAGTAGAAGTTGGTTCCTATAAACCCTAAGGAAAACTCACTTGCACAAGAAACATAGCAAGATCAATATTCTGGTGATGAAACCCCTCTTATAAATGTGTTGGAAACTCTTAAGAAACAAAATTTTAGAAGAAAGATAGCCAATAATAAAGGGGAAAGTACATCAAAAGGAGAAACAGAGCAAGAAAATGATAAAAGTGTCCCCATACTACTGAAAAATCACCATCAAATATAAGAAGAAGTGAAAGTCTTAACAAACCAATACATGTACACTCTAAGAAATCTCCAGAATTTTTCAATTTAGAAGAAGAAGAGGAACCGAGAGTTCCATCACCAATTGCAAGTCTAGCTAGGAGAACTCCATAAGATGATCCTGTCCAGCAAGAAATATATGACTTTATAGAATCTCTGGAACAAAGAGCTATAGGAAAAATTGTTAAATCATCTTCAAAACAAGAAGAAATTATTCATTTTGATCCTCCATAAGAACCCCAAATTTTAAACATTCTTAAGGAGAAAATCTGTGAATTGGAGGTATTAAACGAACATTTAAAGAAGGAACATGAGACACTAAAGGCACAAAATGAAATATAGAGAACTCAAAATGACAACATCTTGTTACATATTGGTTTATCGTATGAGAAAAATAAGAAATTGAATGCTAAAAACAATTTTCTTAAGGAAAAGGTCATAAGTTTGCAGCATAGAATCTTGATGAAGAAACCAAGGATGGCAGCAATCAATGTCAAGAAAGAAAGAATAACTAACTTGGATGTTCTTTCTCAGGCATCTGAAGATGCTCATTAACAGAGAAGAATTACAAATTTTGAAATTTTGTGCATGATTACATGCAATGTCTTCTGTGTGGGGGATTATTGAAGCCCAAAATTGTCTCTTTTTGACAACCTTCCTACACTCCATCCTCCTACTTTTTTACACTAATAACTCTAATTGAGCATTAGTTTACAAGGTTCATGGCAATAGAAGGTACTTAAACATATTTTATTTCATAAGTTTCATTGTTATTTATTATTTAACTTAATATTTGCATGAGCTTCTGAATTGCACCAATTCTGTAGCTAATGACTGATTTTGCAACAAAGTTGAAGGTTTGATAGGTTTTGAAACTCCATCCGAGGAACGAGACATTTGGAAAGATGGCTAATAGCTGACACAATGATATTTTCATATCTTCATGATTTGGATCAATGATAAGAACACCACATAATGGCAATCAATGTGGAAGTCAACTAGTGAAGAAGGAGTCGAAGGCTAACCAGGTGAGTGAGGAAATTAATGGAAGCAGATATTTAGCCTCACGATTTGTTTCTCCGATAGCAAATCATGAGATATTATCATTTTATGATATTCTTAGTCTTTTCCGAGTAGGATAGGCTTGTACATATCTAAACAGTTATTGATAGAGGTTATAAATCTACCTCTCGACATGAAAAACACAGTCTTGAATATTATTTTGAAAACCATGTTTTATAGTTATAAATTTTTTTATTTAATATCCTTGTTGTGCATCATTTTGATGCGTATATAATCATTTGAAGGATTCATGTTGTTACCCACATATTGCAGGAGGACCCCCTGGAGTTGTAAGGTTTTATTGTTTTCAATTCTGCATTTTATGTAGTGTTTAATTCATTCATATAACTATCCAGTTTCAATTGTTAATGAATACTTTTGATGGTGATCACAGAGTTCATAACAAATAATGTTTTGTTTAATAATTTTGTTGTAGAATGAATGAGTGAAGTTGAGATCTCTTTTTCACATGATAAGTAGTATGGAAGAGTGTGGATTGATTTATGATTTGTAGTATAGTTTGAGTTTGGTGAAGAGGATTTCAATTTCTGATTAGTGTTAATCTATTTTTTCTATCAAAGTAATTTAAATTTAGTTTCATTTTTTTTCCTCAGGGAAAATTCGTAATTTTCTATTAATATGGAAAATTACATGTTGTAAATGACAGTGGCATATGTTGTATGTAGTGGCCATATCCTTTAAAGTATATATGTCTGTACATAATTACCCAATAAGGGTATACAATCCAGTTCTGTAAATGTTTATACAAAAATACAAAATATTATATCACATGGATAGCTGATATGTACTGCTCAAAAAATAACTGTAAAATTAGGGCATATTAGCCCTCTACTGTAGCTGATCGATGTAGGTCCTGTGATAATACTGAAAAAATTCTGCCTCTCTCTGTTCTTGTATCAACCATTGACCTCTGGGTTTGTTCAAGGCCTCCTTGGAAAGCTAATCTGCAATCTAGTTGTGCCCCCCGAGGAGAGAGCAGCCATTGCAGCAGTCCGAGATCTCGTCATGGGAAGAGATGGAGGCCGTGGAGAGACAGAAATGGTCAGCTATGTAGTACCCCCATCCATAGCCATTGGATTGGTAGTACGAGGATTTTGTTCTCCCACCAGAGCTACCTCAGGATGTATTGGCATAGTGCCTTTAGTAGGAGATGATGTCGCCGAAGATACTAAGGGGAATTCTTTATACAGATGCCCGACCTTATGACATGTTCTACATCTGAAGGGCACCCCTTTGTAGTCTAAGATTTGTATACATGTGAAGTGCTTCCAATGTAGCATGATCTTCTCTTCGAGTCCCTCCTTGGTATCAAGGTAAACTAAGATGCGAGCCAATGATTTATTTCCTAATGAGGAGTAGGACTTATCGTGATCCAAATAGGCACCTAGGGCATTGCCAATGCAGGTAAATATATCCCCCGACCAAAAATGCAGTGGAAGGCCAAGTAAGCGGACCCAAATCGGTCCAGCACCCAATTTCTCTCATTCTGGATCGAAGAGAAGGCTCCATCTCTTAAAAATCACAAGGGCCATTTTGATATGCCAATAATGGGAGAGTATCCATTTGGTGTATTCTTCCCTGTGAAAACTGAGAGAAAACCAACCTCGCACCATAGTAGTGATAGTTGGAAGTTCCCTAAGAAGATTTACCCATATCTCCAAAGCCCAGAGTCGAAGGTGCTCTGCTGAATATGTTTTGCCCCTAACCTGACCCACCAAAACCCTGTTTGCCATGTTCGCCACTTCACCCATAGTGACTCCTACCCCAAAACTGAGAGAGAGATTCTTGCATGATGCCTTGACACACTTGTTCTTTTTTGCCTTGTTAGACCGGGGTGTCATTGGATGGTCTTGGAAGGGATCATGAATACCTTGTGAATTTGCCTACAGTGATAGGGAAATGTCTTGAGGGTTGACGACCAGAATACTGAAACTGTTAGAGGGGATAATAGACCACCCTGGGAAGGAAGTAAGGTTAGAGATGTTGTCCTGATTAGAATGTTGGAGAGGGAAGCTTATAGCTTTAGTAAACCCTAATGAAGAGGGTTGGGCATATGAGGAGGGTTGTACGTTAGCATCAGGTGATATGGATCGAAGGATGGGGAGGGTGATATGTAGGAAACTAGAAGATTGAGAGTGTCAGGTGAGAGGGGAGGGAAATTGAGCCCTGGAAAAGTTCCAGAGAGGGCTGAAAGCGGTTGATAGGACACGGACGGTCCGAGAGACACATTGACAGATGGAAATCTTGACCTCAGTGGAGAAGGCATGTATAGTGGCCCAGAGCCCGACACTTTCGGCACTACATGAGGAAGAGACAATATAGGTTGGTATGGATTCAGGTCAATGGAATAGTCGACATCATCAAGCTCCATTCCAACAGGCTACAGACAAAATTGGGGATGAGGGGAATGATCAGCAATGAGGTAGGGAAATAGACCGCAAGTTGTCACGGTGATAGCTCCTCACTACAACTAGATGACGAGTGAAGTGTCAACCTCAGCTGAGTAGTGACCGTAAGCTAACCAAAACCCTGAGGTGCTTCAAAGCGGAGTGCCCGATGTATCTTGATTTAGATTTGGTTTCATTATTTAGTTAAGTGAGATATTTATTTCTGTAAAGTGTGATCTTTATTTTGAGCAAGTGTGATAATCCTAGTTTCATTTTTCTTTCAAGCAAGTGCGATGTTTATTTCAAGTAAAGTGTGATATTTATTTTAAACAAGTGCAATGATTTGGATTTCATTTATGATAAAGAGTGACATGTTTACTTTCATGTAAGAGTAATAGTTGTTAAGAAAACATGTGCATCTTGATATCTTAATTTAATCTAGGAATTGCTTGAATAATAAGGACATATAGTACATACATTGCACATACACTTCATAAGTATACTAGCCCTGGTCGATAATTTATATAGTAATTAAACATCAATTAAATTACCAAATATAAAGCTCTCAAAATAATAGGTTGTTTCATAAGAAGAGAACTGAAAATGAACTTTGGATATGAAAGTTATGCACTTTTTAAAAAAGGGATTAACTGTATCAAAGAGCCAAAAAGTATTTTCCCTCGCTAGCTTTGCCAATAACTTCACTTTTAAAAATAAATTATTTTATGAAGTAACCCACTTTTATAAAAACAAGTGAGAAACACTTTTACAATGAAGTTACTTTATAAATGAGAGTTGCATGAAAAAAAACTTAATATCATTAAATTTATTTTATAGTGATTCACTTTTATAAGACCCGTGAAATACACTTTACAATAAAGTCATGAAATAACTTAAGTTTGCATGAACTTTTCCAAAAAATAACCTAAAAAATATTTGTACTCCAAACCTCTTATTAAATAAAATAACTTCTAACCAAGTGATCTAGTGAAAAAGACATACAATAGTAGTAAGGAGGATGGGGTGTTGTTCTTAGAGTTATGCCTTGAACTGTGTGCTTGCTAGAAAAGATGTGCTCATAAAAAACAGACAAGAATTTGAAAAAAAAAAACCAAAACTCAACAACAATGGGATTAAATATTGGTTAGCTTACCCAAAAAATGAAAGTTTTCTTGGTGTTTATGATTTACTAAGAAAGCACAAAGCGCACAACAAAGAGCATATGTAGTCGAGAAAACGCTAAATTCCACTATTTTTTTTCAAAGATCACACGTAGGGAAAAGAGAATATGTTAACAACAATGAGTAGTAGATTGATAATATTTACAAAAATATAAAATATGAACTCTATAAAAAAATATTCAAAAAAGGGGTGTATTTGGACTTTATACCTCCAAATCTGATGAAAAATGTTGTATCTTGGGAAAACATACACTTTTTCGAATAAAAAATTGGTGTGCTTAGGTGAAATTAGTGTTCTAAACGCAATGGAAGCGTTTGTTTTAGGAAAAAATGGTATAGAAATAGCAAATCTAGGAAATGTAACAACACGAGATTCAATATCTTGATCACCAACCAACACAATTCTTCAAATGAACTATGATACCCTATTCAGGTAAACAAGGTATTATGTGTAGTATGCACACCTTCAATTACCACTCACATAACCAAATCAAAGATCACAACAATGGTATTTTTACATGGTTAAAATCCTTTGAGAGGGAAAAAGTCTATGACCCGTGCCAACGCGGTCACTTAAGGTAATTTTATTAATGAAAAAGAAAATCATTTACGTAAGATAATTCTCAAAATCAATCATCATACATGACCCTTCACGCCCTTCAAATAGAGATCATGGACTAATTGGGTCTTAATTCATGGATCGATAGACATTAGTGGAGAAAATGAGTTGTTGGATCACTATATGTCTAGAACATATCGTGATTGTCGAATTACAATGCAACTAATGCATGCTAAATAAACACACTTTTACATAATAGACACATTAGACCAAGTTGAACTCAACGATCCCCTAAGTGTCTAAATATATTAACACCTCATAGATTTTTTTTGTTAGGATCCACTATGACACCCTCATGGGATACAATATGGGATACAATATGACCCAAATATTCCACACACTTAGAGGGCTTTGCATATACTTTTTCTCTCCCATTAATGTTAATACCCTATCAACATGTTGTAGATCATCTTCCCTAGAGTTTTTGCATAATATGTTATTAAAAAAATACTAACATAAATTTTCTAAGGGTGGGTTTGAAAATAGAATTCATTAAGCCTTGAAATGTTGAAGGTGCATTTGTAAGTCTAGATGTCATAACCAAAAAATGATAATGACCTTCATGTGTTATAAAGGCTATTTTGGGAATATATTCTTACCTTATTCTGATTTGCTAATATCCAGAACGAAGATTCAACTTAGTAAAGAAAATTTCTCCATGCAATTAATCCAAGTGGATATTGGTGGCCACCCACTTTTTCCACTAGCTCAAAGCACATTTCTCCATCTATTTCTTCTACATTTTTTGGGGTATTGAACTTTTGAGGTCGTTTTGAGGCCATAAATGACATTTGTTTGACGTGGAAAGGTCTAGACATTTCTTACAAACTACCAAGCACACCAAACAGATATTGTATGGAAAAAATATGACCTCGGGAAGCTGAAATACCAACTAACATCATCAGGGCCATAAAACTTATGGCATTTCATATCCTAGGGTTAGGTTTTTGGATGTTTATGGTTTCCTCATTGTTGCTTTATGTTAAAAATGGCATTTATCCCTCATTGTAAAGTGCTCTGTCGAATGCACATAGCCATCACATCTCTTCTTAGAAATAAGCTACCACCATTCAAGTGAGTTTGTTTCATTCCACATAATTTACATTTTCAGCACATTCCATTTATTAATAGAAATCAAGTTTTAATATATCTCTATGTTTTTGTTATAAATTTATATTTCATTATGTTCCCCTCATAAATCTGAATTAGTGGTATCAAATTGGTCTTCTCTTTATTTGTTTTTATTTACATGTCCCCAACAAGTTCAAGGTATATGGAGTTGCAAATCGAACTACTTAAGCCTTTTCAATACCATCCGCCTTGACCCTGATGGATCCCATGGCGAAAGAAAATAAAGACTAGGAAGTAGGAAATCCTATTAAACTATTTCTTAAGGAATCCATCGCAGGACAAAGGAATGAGATAATGGTCTTCAACAGATGCCAACAATCGATGCATCTGCATCAAGTGGACACTTTGGAGGTGTTGCTCCGTTTATGTTACAAGTAAGTTTTGATATTCCTATATTTGAAGGTCGCGTAGATGTGGATGTTCTAGATAAATGGTTAAATCTATTAGAAGGGTATTTTTATGTCCACAATGTTTTTGATAGAGAAAATATTACCTTTGTTCTCCTTAAGGTTTTCCTCTTTGTTCAGGATTGGTGGGAGAGTTAATGTGAGCAAAAGTCCGTAGAGGAATATGCAATGTTTGCATTCGTACCCACTTGGGGCTCTTTCAAGGATGCTATTAAGGAACAATATTACCCTATTGGAACCTATGATGACCAATAAATGAGATGGAACACACTGTGGTAGGAGAGGGACTAAACAGTGCCAGAGTTCACAAATATTTTCCATACCGTGTGCATCAAGTTGGGTATCAAGTATCTGAGCAAATATGATGTTCAAGTACTATGGCGATCTTCACATATACATATAAACAAATATGGAGTTTCTAGAAATCTCTTCAATGGGAATGATGTATTGATATTTTGTCAAAATCAAGCGGAGATTTAAATAGACAAAGTGATAATTTGAATTTGTGAATTCCTTACAGCATAAGCAAGGAAAAGGTAGCTCCAACAGATAGAACAAAGGACATATATAAGATGGACTACCCCAAGACAACCTAGCTAAACCACAAACAAAGAAGGGTAATGAGAAGACAGAAAGACATAGGAAAGTGGTGTGAGTTCCATAAGAACCCTTGGAATAACAAAAATGAATATCACTCAAAATAATCATTAGTGGCCAAGCTAAAATCCTTAGAATCAGATACAAGGTCTAACTCTGAATCAAATCTAGACAAGGGGAATCTAAGCATTAACATAGAACACAATGATATTGTTGCTACCACCAAGGTTTAACCAAGTAAACACGAAGAAATATAGGAAGATGAGTGCCTTTTTCACTCACAGATGTGGGTAAATGGTGTTCTATTTCACTTCAATGTCAATAGTATAAGTCAAAAGAACCTCATATTAGCAGAGGTCATCAAATGGTTGGACCTATAAATAACACCACATCCACAACCATACAACATCCTACCAAGGGTGAGATCTCTGCAATAGCCAATAGAGTCACCTAACCTATAGAATCAGGACCTTCAAAGATGAGGTATTGTGTCATATTTCCCCTTTGAAGTAATTTATGTTCTTTTAGGCCAACCATACTTGTGGAAGTGTTATGTTTTATATGAATCCATACCTCGCAGTGTTATTATTACTTTGTCTAGACAACTATATAGGAGATAGAGATAGCTTTGCCTACCACCATTTCTTTTATCTCTACTAAGCAATGGACGAAGATCATCTCCCAAATCAGGAAATTTTTCTTCTTCTTGACTCACTCTCGAAGTGAGAAAAAGGTCGTGGCCACATCCATTGCCTCCCCATAGGTCCTTTCCACGTAGCAAAAGCAAGTGGAAAAGTTTATGGAAGAATAATAAAATCTCTTTCCCTTAGCCATAGGATATACCTCTTCACTATCAAGTCAAGAATTCAATCGATCTAACCCTAGATCACATCTACCCAATGGACAAGTCTATTGCCACTTTATTCTCAAAAATGAGGAAATCAAGCCCTAGATCTATGAACTACTCAAAAAAAGGCACATGAAACCAAGTTCCTCACCTTGTGAAAGATAATTGTATTCATGCCAAAGAAAGATGAGTCTTGGTGACTCTACATTGTTTACAAGGCCTTGAACAAAATCACAACCAAGAACGGGTACCAAATTCCCTGAATTAATGACCTTCTTGACTAGATAAAGGGAACCAAGTGCTTCAATAAGATTAATCTGAAGTCCATCTACCACCAAGTCCCAATAGAACAAATTGATGTATGGAAGACTTTTTTTAAGTCTAAAGAATCCATTTTTGAATGGCTTTTCATGCCCTTTGGTTTGATGAATTTGCCAACAACTTTCATGAAGTTGATGGATGATATATTGCAGCCTTTTACCAATTATTTTGTAGTGGTATATCCAAAATGATATCCTCGTCTCCAACAAGATTTGGGAAGAACACTTGTAACATATTCAATGGGTCCTTCACACTGTGTGGTAGCACAAACTATATACTAACTTGGGAAAAATATCCTGCAGCATGAACATGATTCAATATGTAGGTTCCAATGTTGATGAGCATAGTGAGCATGTTGTTCTAGCCAAGATTTAATTTTTTCATGATTGTTCAACCTTAAACACACTAAATAAGCTTCATAGTTTCTTAGGCCTTTCCAACTTCTATCACAAGTTTGTGTTGGGATTCATCCACACTACATGGGCCCTCATCCAAGTTACCAAGTGCGGTGGCAAAGAAAAATTTGTGTGGAGCCAATCATAACAGAAAGATTTCAAAGATATGAAACACTACTTGTGATTATCCTTGGTACTTTCCTTACCCAATCTAAAATAACTATTTTATATCGATATGGATGCTTCAAACTATGTTGTGGGTGCAATTCTCACTCAGCATGGTCATTTGGTGGCCTGCCATAGTGATACACTATCATATTCCATCTGTAAATACCCCACCTATGACAAATAAATGTATTCCATCATACAATCCTACTGCCAATGGAATAATTACATTTCCAAGAAGGATACAATCATCCGCACTAATCACAAGCCTTTGTAGTTCATGTAGAAACAAGGAACATTGTAGAATTACCACCATCAAAAGTGGTCCACATATTTTTAGCAACTTCATCCCAATATCAAATATAAGACAAGGAGCACCAATCATGTCACTAACTACCTCAGTCAACTTCCACTTGTAGCACTAACCACATTGCCCCACTCCTATGGATAGGAGGCCTCTGAGTGGCCTTGACTCTATGGGAGAAATCTTGACTTTTATACACCTACCAAATGTTGAGCATAGGAACTGTCACCACTAACATTCATCTTTAGGATGATATGTTTTTCCATCTAGGCCATCTCTATGTTGCTTAAAGAGAGCATGAAAATATTATTTGGGAAGCTCACTACATTCAGATGGCAAGACACTTTGGCATGGAAAACATAGCATCCATGCTACAAAATTATAATTGGCTGAAAATTCAATAAGATTTCAGCAAGTATATCAAGTCCTACATTGCCTACACAATTTCCAACCAACCATTAAAAAGCAAGGCATGTACACCCCTCTCCCTAATCCTAACAAGCCCCAATGGACCACATGTTTGGTCTTCCTTCAACCAAGCAGGGAAATGATTTTGTCTTCGTGGTTATTGATCGATTTTCTAAGATGGTCATTATCATAACCTAAAATAAGAATATCACAGTAGAGGCCACTGCCAAGCTCTTGTTAGAATGGGTGTGGGTACATTTTGGGATACCACAGACCATCATATTAGATCGGGACTATAGGTTCCTAAGCACATTCTAGTTTAGCCTCTAGTCATTGTTGGACACGAAGCTCACTAAATACATTTCCTTCCACCCCCAAATTGATGGCCAAATATAGTTCATCAATATGATGAACTTTCATTATTATCTTACACATATACAACTCCAAGCATCCATGCACATGGGATGAAATTATCCTATATGTTTATCATAGCTACAATAGAGATCTCCATAGCTTGATTGGACACAACCCTTTTTAAGTAGGCATGGGATTTCAACCATTGCATCCTGTCGATGTAACACTACCCTTTGCATGCACACAGGAAGAGTCTTCCCATGCTCACTTTAAGGATGAAAAAGCCACCAAAAATGATAAAATGATTTAACACACCCATCAACAAGTCAATTATATTTTACAAAAATACAATACTAAGTACAATTAACACCCAACAAAATCGAGTGCCACACAAATTCCAGGTTTGTGACAAGGTTTTGTTGCACTTGCAAAAATAATGCCTTGTAGGAACCCACTGAAAGCTTTGTCCACTTTCTATGGAACTTTCACCATCACCAAGGTTGTGGGTGACAATGACTTTGAGCAAAATATTCCCCCCTTCCTTGGCTTAGACCTAGTGTTCAATGTGGACCTCCTCCAACCATACTTTCCACCATTATTGAACACATTAGAGATAAAAAATCAATTGACATTGACATAGCTTAGCCCCGACTGCATGGAAGAAGAAACCATTGATCTAATTGTGGAAAAACAGGTTAAGGTCACTCACTAATAGAGGATCTAGCTTTATCGAATTTTCAACGCAAGGTAGCTCTTGCATCAAGGAAAGTGGTTGACCCAAGGCCAAGTTCAACAAAAAATTCCCCCTCTAATGGGCATACTTAATGCAATGGATACCATTTCTTCCTAAGGGGGGAGGATTGATCTAGGTGGATATTAGTTTCCACACACCTATGCCATTGGCTTAAATCACATTTCTTCATCTTCGCAGTTGTTTTGTAGTTTTTCGGATCTTGAACTTTTGGGGAATTTTGAGGCCTTAAAGGATGTTTTTCTGATATGGAAGGGGCCCAAGCAATATCCAGTGGCATTTCTTGGGCCTAGTTGGAATGTATAATTCCTAGTTACTCCTTTGTAATGGCATACTAGTTACGGTAAACAAAGATCATATGCATGTAGGAATATACAGGGTAAGTTCCTCAGACAGAACACCAAAAGGACACCGCTCACAAACAAATCACAGATCAATACACCAGTATTTTGACGTGGTTAAAACCCTCAAAGAGGGAAACAGTCCATGGCATGTGCCAACGTGGCCACTACAGGCAATTTATTAATAAAAGAATGAAAATTTACATAAGCTTCTCTCAGGCGCGGTTAACCTACAAATGACCCTCCATGCGCTTTAAATAGAATTCATGGACCAATCGGGTGTCAAGCCACGGATCAAGTGTCGGTAATACCGAGGAGAGAATGAATCGTCGGATCACTACATATCGTGACCGTTGGATTGTAAGTTACAAAAGTACATAGTAAAGAAACACACTTTACATAACTCTATACTAGACCAATTATACTTAACTATTCCTATGTGTCGGAATATCCTAACATCCCCCCTTAAGAACAACTTGGGATAGGATTGAAGGATTTACAAATATGACACAATAGGAGAAGGAAGGAGGCACTTAGAGCCTATCCCCCCTTAGTGACAACTTCCTGAACTCCAAGCATATATCGAAGTTTAGTGAACTTCGCCTTTGTGACTTTGTAAAGATGTTTGCAACTTGATCATCTGTCGAACAATATTGCAATTCAAGAACATGGTCATGAATGAGCTTTCTGATGAAGTGCATGTGCAGTTCAATGTGTTTGCTACGATGATGTTGGACTGGATATTTGCATAGTTGAATGGCCCTTTGATTATCACACCAAAGTGTAGTCGGATGCTGCTGCTGAAAGCCAAACTCTGATAGGATCTAACAAAGCCACAAGGCTTCCTTACTAGCTTCTACGGCACCATGATACTCTGCTTCTGCTGAAGGAAGAGAAATGGCACCTTGTTTCTTGCAAGCCCATGTAATAGGTCCTAAACCAAGGGTGAACACATAACCTGTAGTAGACTTCCGATCATCAGGGTCACTAGCCCAATCGGAATCAGTAAAACCAACTAATAGAGGAGATGCTTCGGCACCGTAATGAATTCCAAACTGAACTGTACCTCGAACATAACGAAGTATTCTTTTAGCTGCTTTCCAATGACTTTCACATGGGTTTTGCATAAACCGAGCAACAAGGCCAACATCAAAGGAAAGGTCAGGACAAGTATGGGTTAGATACAAAAGCTTTCCTACAAGTTGACGGTATAAGGTAGCATCAACTTCAGGGGAAGTACAAGTGACTGAAAGTTTGGCTCCAGACTAAAAGGGAGAAGGAGCTGGCTTACAGTATTCCATGTGAAAATGGTGTAGAAGATCATAGGCATACTTGGATTGGGAAATGGAAATACCTTCCTTGGATTGCAAGACTTGAAGACCAAGAAAATAATGCAAG